>BSBK01011456.1:0-87500 GCA_027943335.1 Chamaecyparis obtusa
ATATATATACACACACACACACACACACACTATATATATATATATAATATATATATATTATATATATATTTATATATATATATATATATAATATATATATTATATATATATATATATTATATATATTATATTATATATATATATACACATATATATATATATATATGTATGTATATATATATATGTGTGTGTGTGTGTGTGTGTGTCTATATATATATATATATATATATGTGTGTGTGTGTGTGTGTGTTGTGTGGTGTGTGTGTGTGTGTGTGTGTATTTGTGTGTGTGTGTACAATATAGGATGTCTTCACAAATGTAATAGATCTACAGGGACCAAATCATCAACTATAGATGTAAGCATGCTTGATTACTTGTGCAATGTTGATGAATGTATATCTCCTCCCTTGATGGAAAGATGTACTATCTTCTTGAAGAAAGAACCTATATATATGGCATAAAATGTTTTCTTCATTCAAGAGAATGAATTGATTCAATGAATCCTTTCTTTATTTTCTTGAACTCTTTGAATTCACCTTGAAGTTGATAGCTTTCTTGCAATGAAAGTATGGATTTCTCATGGATTGCATGGATTTCATATAGAACTTGTGTATATTAGATGCCCTTTGATGTACCAAAATGAATTGGTTAGTCCCCATTTTATACTGATTTTAGGCATCAAAATAAAAAGGGTCGACTGCACTAGGCGAGGAAAATATGAAAAACCCTAAAATGGGCTTGAGTTCTCGTGATAAAATGCCTCAGGTATAGGTTGAGCTCATCCTATTCCCTAGATATAGGTCAACATCACCCTATTTCCTAGGAGGTACAATCCACCAAAAAACTCCAAGATCTAGGGGTGTGCAAAGGAAAAGGGAAAAAATAGACAAAAAAAAAGGAAAAACCTTGGTGAATCAAGCATTAATGCATCCATGTTCTAGGAGATACTAAAATGAGGCCTTAAAAGGTCTTAAAGCTTCCAAATTAAAGGGTGCTAACTTTTTAGATGGTCCAATAAATATCCATCCTTTCCATATGGGGTAGTTTGAGATTTGAAACCTACGACTATCCTTCTTGGAAAATGCCATAATTAGATCTCCCTCAATCTATTAGGCTTCCTTCAAGGGACCTATTGGTTCCCAAAATGGTTTGATACTTCAATAGGTACCATAACACTCACTAAAAAACATGAACAGTTTTAGACTTCAATTATCAAACCCCCATGAATGATTGGACCAACTAATTAGGATAAAGACTCCCCCTACACTTTTTTCAAGCTACAAGACCAAGGTAGGTAAACCAAAATTCAGGGAAATACTACCCTCATTAAACACATCCCTGAATTTAATAAATAAATTATCTCATAAGAGGCTGGACAATAACAAAAAAAATACTAATTAATGAATAGCTACTCATGATTCTCAATTTCTATGGATCATGAGATCCACACCATAGATAAAACTAGAAAAATTAAATGAATTTAATCAAAAGGTAGTATAACCAGAAAACATGAACCAAAAAATAACAATTATAGAAAATTTAGATCAGTTCCTTTTAATTGGGAAATACTCTCATTTTACAAAATCATTATATGAATGATATAAACATGATAATGATCCAAGAATTAGATTGTTATTACATTACAATAATATCTTATCATGTAATAAAAAATAGACTTATTATAATGATCATTATGCCAACCTTATGAACTTATGAATTAATTTTTAGAATTTCAATTGATCCTTGATCAAATATTAGAATTAAAATATACACATATGAAAGATATGCAGTGAATTGAATACAAAAATTGAATTATTAAATTCACAACCCATAAAACCAACACAATGCAGATCACCAAATATGGATTATATTCATTAACCTCAAAATCACTATCTTCATACATTAGACTTTCTCATTAAAATAAAACTCAACAAGACAAAGACTCCAATACCAAACTTCTAATTTTCTCTATAAAGATGTACACAAGACTCATGACATCTTCTAAACCTGACTGGGATGAGAAATACACAAAATATTTCACTATAAAAAATCTCATCCCCATCCTAAGTGATCCTGGAAATCCTTTGATAGAAAATGGATTGCTAACAAGCTATGGATCACTTAGGGAATAAAATTTTAACTATATAATAGAAAAGAACATATTTGCAGTAACATTTGAAACAAAAAACTAAACTCGAAAAGACACCTAGAGAAGTGCAACAACAACATGACACTTAGCATATCTTCTGGATGTGATTAGGTACAACTTCCTCATGTCTAACGTAAGTCACATATAGCATCAATAAAAAACTCAAGGTGCGTATAAATATAGTTGTTGTTGTCCTTGCGTGATCTAATGCCCCTTTCAACAACCAAAACACAAAAATACAAAATACTTGCTTGCCAACCTATAAAAATAATTTTCCTTAGTTCATGATTGCTTCCCACATGGAAACCTCTCAGTTTGGTGACCAACTAAATTCCCTAACCATGTCCATTTGTACCAAAGCTTCATTCCATCACGCATCATGAGTTTTAGGGATTTTACACATCATACACTTATATCTCCATGCATGTGCATTTTTGAATAATGCATTTTTTTTTTGTCTCTGGAAACAACTGAACCCATTTCTTAGGAAATTTATCCTTTTTCTACTTCTTTGTATCTATAGATTAAGTCAAGGTACTAGGTTTGACCATTTCTTTAAAATAACAACTACAAAAACTATGCATAAAATCATAATCGTACTCAAAATTATCTAAGAGAATGAATAATTTTGATAGACATTGATTTGTTAGTGAAGCCATGAAAGAAAATGGTCAAATCAACAAGTTGGAGTTTTTAACCCTCAATAATTTAAAATATTTTGAAAATTTTCCAGCATGTCATCAACCTTCTCTATGTGGCACAAAACCACTAGCCTAGATCCCATCTAACGATCCCAAACCTAAAACAACCATTGTCAAAACATAAGAGGCCAAGAGAAAAACTTCACAACTTGAAAACTTTACCTTCATATCAGCTCATGAACTCATGCCATATGATAAATAGTCACCCTCGCAAGATCGGGACCTTCAAACAAGACAACATCAATGATTCACGATCATGTACTAACATTATTATTTCAAACCTTCTTAAAAGATTACAACCCTAAGAAGTTCGATAAAAAACTGTCGTGGTGATCATTGATCTAATACTTAGGGACACATGAAAGCATCTCACACCATCAAAAAATCTCTATTAACCTTCATATAACAATGTGATGATGCGCCAATAGTATAATTAACTTTTAAAGTTACCATTTCAATACAAAACACGTGTAACCATCTTGCAAGATTGTGATCTTAAGAAGTTTGGGCCAAAAAATCCTAGAGACTCACTGTGAGTGTTGATAAAAAAAGTTAGGGACATGTGGCAACCTCTTGCACCATCACAACTTTTGATATATCCTTTTAAAAACCTTTCTGATGTTTTGAATGGGTTTTCTTCCTTTAAATCTTCATGGTACATGTGGCCAAATCTTGCAATACTGTAGGTAAAATTCAAGTATTTATTATAATCTTGCACTTCCTACATAGAACATTAGTTAACTTCAAAATCTTAATACATGTGGTACTGTATTGCTTGTTTACATTTCAAAAACTTAACCCTAAAAGATGCTTGTGAACCCATGAGAGAAATAGACTTAGCCACTAAACGAAACTATTGCATGATCACAATGTAATGTCCCGTATCAAGATTCCTTATGACGATAGAACAACTACTTCAATTTCATGTACACTTGTGCTAATTAATCTTTTCAATTGAACTATATAGTGTAAATTACATCAAAATCGCTACCTTCAATTCCATTAATACATATATATATAAATGGTTTGGTTCATATATATATGATCTCAATATTATAGCTGATATTAATGCTATAGTAGTGTACTTCTTTGATGAACTTAGTTATTTTGTATGATCATATAGAGCCATTCATTTTTTCTTAATTGTGGTCCTTCCTTTAACAACGTTTGTATTATTATTGGCTTGAATCAACACTTTATGAATTATACTCATCAATTATTAAATTCTTTAAAACCTGATCATATTAAATCTTCACAAATATGTATGTGTCTCTTCCTTGGCTCAGGTCACGACAATGCTAGATCACTGGCAAAGCTCTCGATGATGGCACTCTACGATAACTATTTCTACCGCCAACGCTTCTAGTAATTCTTGATGATCAATTGTTGATTTAGAATGATTCACAACCCTTGTAAACTCTATGGGAAGTTACTGCGGCAATACTTTAATTGATACACTTTAGTGTACACTAGCTCATAATCTGGAATAACGGATCCATGCAAATAAAAAATATTTAATAGCTACTATCTGCATATTAAATATCTTCCTATCTAACATACAATTCTTTTCGCCCGATGATGAATGGTTTGTATTTCCAAATACTCTCATCGTTGCTTTATAACTTCAGGACATAGAACAATTGATTGTCGAGCTCCCGATTTGAATACATGATGGCACTTGAACCTGATTATTGTCGATTGGGCCCTTCAATGTAACGACTCCGGTCTCTTATCTCCATTGACCTTCTTAGTCTTCTTGGTTCAACATCCTTAATGTAATGGGATACTATTTTTGGTTGATTCGATATCCTTTATGTTCTACAGTGGCACTCTTCTTTGCCATGTCAACGTCTGGAAACCGCTTCTAATAATCTCCTTATCACTAAATCAGAGAATATATATCTGTGAATTATGTAATATGGAAGTTTTTCTTTGTTGACTTACCACCTCCTCTCCACCGACTTTTTGAAGGTAATTCCCTGATATATCCCTCTTAAAAGGTAAATTCCATTCCTTATACCTTTTTTTCCAAGAGTCGTGCTCTTTGGAAAATATATTATATTATTTTGTTAATAATATATATATATATATATATATATATATATATATATATATTATATATATATATATATATATATATATAAAATTAATAATGATTATATTACTAATAGGTTATAATATAATATTATGATTTTTATTCATTGATTCTTATTCATTTAATTATTATATATTAATTTATTATATATATATATATATATAGAGAGAGAGAGAGAGAGGTGTATATATATATATACAGAGAGGGGTATATATATACACCTCTCTATATGTATATCTTATTATTTTATAAAAAATATATAATATTTGTTTCTATTTTTAAAAATAAAAATAAAATAAATTAAGTGATGTGGGGCAGGGGGGACCAGTCCCTACCTCACTACACCATTCCCATCCCTGATAGCAGTTGTTGTACGACAGGTCAGTTGTCGAATGACAGTAACACCATCAAATGGTTGGTTGGTTGCCAAATGACAACAACATTATCATGAAGGGTAGTGTGGGGAGGGGTCAAATCCCTCCCCTACATACTTTTTTTGCCTTATGTTTTTTATTATTTATAAAAAAATATTAATAAATAATAAATTTATTATTATTAAAAATATATATATTTGTTAATCAATGATGTTAATTTATATTATAATATTATAGATTTATTAATGCTAATTAACTTAATTAGATTTATTTAGCTATGATGAGATTATATTGTTTTTAATAATTTTTAAACCTAGGATCATTTTTTTTTAAAACACCATAAATTGATTTGCTTAGTATTAGAATTTAATTTGATTATGTAATTATAGTTTTATTAGTGATTATTTAGTAAATTAATTTATGTAATGGTAATTTATAGATTAATTTATTATTAATTAAATTCTGATGTGTGTTTTTCCTTCTGCATTTATGGGTTAGGACATAATCTTTTTATGTCACCCCTTTAGGATTATTACCAGAGGAAGGGTTACGGTTAATGGGTTATGTTTTCTTTGCCTTGCATACTTCTAAGGTAGTTGATATTTTCTATAACTCAACCTTATGGAATTTGTTTTTATTATGATGGAAGTTGTTTATGTGTGTACCTGTTATACTTTGGAACCATATTTTATTGTTATGATGGATGATAACCTATGAGTTATGTTTTGAGATTTATGAACCTAGGGAGGGTTATCTAGATGTTAAAGGGTGACTGGCTAACTGGGTATCCTTAGTAGGTTACTTAAACAATTGATAATATAAATTAAATGAGGTTTTTAAATGAATTAACAAGATAATGGATTCCTCACCCATGCCTTGAATGCTAGTATATGCTAAGGATGGGAGTGGGAGAAGATGCTTGTCCATCTAGTAGTGGCAGTGAGTTCTAGCATGATTGGTTATCATTTTCTACATTAGAGGATTTCAGGTTCCTCATATGATCACACTTGTGAGTTAGAGTCCAATCAGATCATTCCAAGTGGTTGAAATATGTGATGACACTTCCCTAATTTCATCTTAGGTTTCCTACATGTGTTGTTTTCCTCTGGATTATTACGTGTAGATTTTAGTTAATGAGATATACCCTCAACAGAGGAACTTATAGGACCTTTTCTTAGTATTACCTAATGATTAATTATGGTATTGTTATCAAAGTGGGGTCAAATGTTATCTCCTCGGGTCTTATTCATATTATTTATTTATCTGTATATTGTATTCAGTTGTAATTTAATACCCTATGACTTGTGCAGTAGATGTGGGAGATCATGTATGATTTATTATTTAGGTGTATATTTATGAATACTATGTATAAGATTTAGATGATTATTGTAATATATAGTTTAAATTTTATTTACGTAATTTCTATGTCAAGGAACCCTTGAGATTTGTAATATGAAATTGAGATTATGTTTATGTATATATATGGACTTAATGTTTTATGTCTCCTTTGTTATCCATTATGGTTTGTAAAATCTTAAGAAAAAAAATTACTATGTAAACTTAGTAACATGTTTTAGGTTAATATCTCATGGGTTCCATGGTGGGGTATTACAATCTATTTCACCAATCTCCTCTTATTTCTATTCACTAGCAGATATGTTTTGTGCAATTGCACAATAGTCAAGACTATGAGCCAATTGGCATGTCACACACCAGGGAGAATATTCATTTACCTTTATGGTCTTTTTATGTTAAGGATCAAGGGTTATAAAATCTTGTTTCTCTCTTTGTACTGGTTTCACAGGCTTCCCATCCTTCCACTGAGTATTGTAAGGATAATTCTACAATCTGGGATGCCTATTAAAATTATTGAAAGTAGGATTATCACCACTAGATGCCCTATCATTATTATTTACACCAAACTTAAGGTCTTTTAATATATTTAGAATCTTATCCAATTTATCATCTTCCTTAAGTAGTGCATTAGAGTATTTATCATTATCTTTCTTGTTAGGCTCTAGGAAAATTTAGGATAATATCCTCTCTTCAATTTTTTAGAAAACCCTTCTATTACTTTAAATATTTACAGCTAACTAAATGTTTCCCTAATAGTTCAAGGATATTTATCTATAATAAAGTAAGACATGTTTGCATCATAAGAATTTAAGTAAGATGATAGATATAGCTTTTCATCCATCCTCATGACTTGGAAAAATTTGTGCATAGCTTTTTGGAACCTTATGTTAAACTTAATGACTTTCATTTTAATTTTTCTTGATGTTATTAAACTCATTCAATATGAAACCTTCATTATTATTATCACTATATTATTATATAAAGAGGTTTTCAAATTCATCCTGAGAACCTATACTATCATCAAGCAAGCCCATAAACCAATCTCTAGCACCCTCAAAAAAAGATTGAACAACCAACTTGTGACTACATCTTCATACTCAACCTCATAGTCATTAACACATCAGTAAAATTCTTTATGTGTTCCTCATAGGTAATATTATTATACTTAGAAAAAATTGGTCAATTTTCCCTTATCTCACTTGAAATAGGGTTAGGGTAACTAGGAATACTAGTAAAGAATAGTTATCTCTACCTTTCAATGTTAGTTGGTTTCCTTTTTAATTTCCTAGTAGTAGCTTGTCCACTAGTACTAGCTCTTATATTTTGTCTAGAAATAAGAATTTTTTAAATGACAAGTGATACGACATTAGATCCTTACAAAATAGATGACATAGTTGTAGTAGAGGAAAGTAACATCAATGATAGGTTTAGAATATTATTTCAAGAAAATAATATTCTTCTTCTTTTCTAATGTGGTTGCTTCTATCTCTGTCTTTTGTAATTCTTTTGCAAGAATCTCACTCTCTTTTCTTTGTCTCTCCAACTCAATATCCAACTGAAAACATACCACAACCAACAAGACCCTTACAATCTGGATCATTCAAAACTACACCAACAATTTTGTGCTTTCCTTTATCTATATCACCCTTATTAGTTTAAGGTGTTACTTTATTATGTAGTACAAGAATAATCTTATGATTTCCACTATTGTAAATCTGGGTAAACAACATGACCCTCAACATTTTTCTTAGGTTCTTCATCATTGACGACTTTAAGATGATCGAATTTCTTCAAAAGTCTAGTTTATTCAACCAAGGCATCTCTCTCTCTCTCTCTCTCTCTCTCTCTCTCTCTCTCTCTCTCTCTCTCTCTCTCTCTCTCTCTCTCTCTCTCTCTCTCTCTCTCTCTCCTCTCCTCTCTCTCTCTCTCTCTCTCTCTCTCTCATCTCTCTCTCTCTCTCTCTCTCTCTCTCTCTCTCTTCAATTTCTTATTGTAATCTAATCATGAATTTTCCTCCTAGAGGAATTAATATCTCAAAGATTTCTTCTAAATTAGGTAAATTACTTTCTAACTTTGAGGAGGCAATTGGGTTCACAGTTTCTTCAACATTCAGATCTAACATGCATCTAAAGGGAGAAATGCTACACACTGGAGACGCATCATCATATCTTCTATTCAACACATATCTACTTTTTCTTCTTGATCTTGTACTATTATTGTTATAAGTAGTATGATTTACTCCCTTTGTATGTTATGGTTCTCCCTCTTGATTAGATAGAGAAGAGAAGAAATTATCATACATCCCAAGCCCTACAAGTTCATAATCCTTAGGAAAGTTTCACAAGATATCAACCTTGGATGAAAAATATTTATATATTAGACACAAAACAATATCATTATACCCCCAAATGATTAAAATATAGTATCAACTATGTACAATCTAATGGATAGACTAAATTGACTAAAATCAACAAGGTAAGGAGAAACATCATCTATCAACCTTATCAATTATGCATTTACTACACAAATCCCCTCAAAAAACTATCATTTTGTTGGTTCATAAAATGGTTTTATGATTCAATGGATAATTGTACACTCACTACAAATTATAAGAGTTTCCAACTCAAATTATCAAAGCAACCATTTATGATTGGACCAACTAACAAGGATAAATAATTCCCCTAAAATTTTAGCTTTGGAAGACCAAGGTGGGTAAACCTAAATTCAGTGAAATAAAACCCTCATTACACACATCCACAAATTTGATAAATACATTATGTCATAAGGGGATCAACAATAAAAAGAAAATACTAAGTAATGGTTAACTACTTATTTATTCTTAAATTTTTTATGGAGCATGAGATTCGCACCACATATAAATCTTAAAAGAAAATTAAGAATTTAACCAAAAGATAGTATAATTAGAAAACATAAGCCAAAAAATTATTAATTATAGCATATTTAAATCAGTGCCTTATAGTCAAACAATACTCTAAGTTTACAACTCATTATATGAAAGACATAAAAATATGAATGATCCAAGACATAGATTAATTATTGTATTACAATAATATATATTCATATAATCAAGAATTAGACTTCTTATAATGATCCTTATGCCAACCTTATGAACTTAAGAATTGTTTTTCATCATTTCACTTGATCCTTGATCAAAGATTAGAATTAAAATATACACATATGAAAGACATCAAGTGACTTGAATAAAAAAATTGAATTATTAAATTCACAACTGATAAAACCAACAAAGTGGAAAACACCAAATTTGGATTATATTTCATTAACCTCATAATAATTATCTTCATACATTATATTTTCTCATTAAAATAAATCTCAAACAAGACTAAGATTGGAATATTACATTTAAAATTTTCTTTGTAAAAATGTTACACAAGACTCATGACATCTGCTAAACCTGACTGAGACTTAAAATACACAAAATATTTCACTATAGAAACTCTCAGCCCCCTCCTAAGTGATCTTGGAAATCATTTTATAAAAAAAGGATTGGAAGAAGCTACTAACTACTTAGGGAATAAAATCTTAACTCCATAACAAAAAGAACATATTTGCAACAACATTTGAAATAGAAAATTGAACTAGAGAAGATAGTTGGAGAACTATAACAAAAACATGACATTTGGTATAGTCTTCTAAATGTGATCAGGCACAACTTCCTCATGTGTAGTGTAAGCCACTTGTACCATAAAGAGAAAATGAATGTTCTTATAAAGATAGTTTTCCTTCTCCTTGCTTGATCCAATGCCTTATCAACAACCAAAACACAAAAATGCAAAATAACCACTTGCCAACCTATGAAACATGTTTCCCTTGGTTCATGGATGCTCCCAACCTAGACACATCCTGGTTTGATGGAAAATTAAATTCCTTAAACCTTTCCAGTTGTGCCATAGCCTCATTCCATCATACATCAGGATTTTCATGGTTTTTATACATCATACACTTATCTATATATGCATGCTCAATTTTTTATTGGTAATAATTGTACCCATTCCTTAGAAATTTTTTTTTCTTCTTCCTTGTCACTATAGATTGGGTTGAGATACTAGGTTCCCACCGTTTCCATAAAATAACAACTACAAATAACTAGGTAACAAATTACCAGTGATTCACAAACTTCTCTGAGACAATGAATAATTTTGAAAAACACTCCTTCATTAGAGAAGTCATAGAATAAGATGATCAAATTAACAAGTGTATTCACTTGGAAATGGACAAGACAAAATCATGTTAGTAATTAAGGCAAAATCAAAGAAATAAAATAAAATCAAGCTAAAATCAAAGAAAAAATGTAATCAATCCATAATCCAATTATAAATGAAAATCAAAAGCCATTAAATCAATTCAAATCAAATAAATCAAGATAAATCAATTAATTTTGCAATTAATCTAATTAATTGTATAGTTCAATTTAAATAAAATTAACCCATTCAAGGGGTACACATGGATATACAAATCTATTAATTCTGTTATTAAATCCCTATTTTCCCTCAACCACCACATGGGAGAAAAATGCCTCAATCAATGGGAATTAAGGATTGGACTCACTTGGATCAAGCTCAAATTGAATCTCAATCACACATAAGGTGAGAGCACCTTGGCCACCCATTTTGTCTCTTTGTCCCAAGCTTTGAAGGAAATCTATTTAAACTATCCCCAAAGGTGGAACCATGGACCTAAGCCTAACTCAACCTTGATCAAATCAACTCCACCCCCTACCCTTGCCAAAATCTATAAAATCAAGGCATAAATCAAGAACAAATCATCCACAAATCTGAGAATAGCGTCAAACCTCTTGTATTTTTGAGCTAGAAAGGCAAATATAGTGTTAAATTAAGGCTGAATTTCTTTTAGAATTGAATTCTTAGTTTTCTTATCATTTCATTCTCATTTTAGAGCTATCACTAATGGAGGCTTGCTGAGAGCTTCGCATTAGCAAATCTAAATAGAGGTCCATAAAGTGCTCTTTGTCTTCATTTGCTTAATTAGCTTACTATTTTGTGGTAATTTAGTTATTTTATTCATTTATTAACAATAATAATCCTATGAAGGTGCTTTCCATAGCACACAAAATGGCACCCACTAGGGGGCACTAGACCTCATTCTTTTAAAAATTTGGAAAATTGCTAGATTCTAGGAATTTCTTTTTTTGTTCTCTGTTTTGCAGGTTTAACAACACATTTGAGACTTTTTGCAGTGCATACAAGGATTTTAACAACACGTTCAAGGTGTCAAATAGTGCATCCATGACAAAGTTTTGTGCCTTTATACAAAGAATGAGTACTTTTAATACTTCTAATATCATGTCTATTTCTGTTTCAGCACATACACCCTGACCTCATAGTGCATTCAGACTATTCTAATACACTTTTAATGTTTTCTTTATGTACATTTTCTTATTAAAACAACGCTTTTAAATTATATTTCAACACTTTCAATTATTTATGCAGTGCTTTCAATACTTTTAACAATGCTTTCAATTAGTTCTGCTGAGCTTTTGACTGAATTTAAATTTTGCAGAATTTGACAGTCGAGAAATGAATTTCCTATGGTTTCAAGATGACAAGTCATAAAATGATAAAAAAAATCTAGAAAGAAGATATAACAGGGAAGACAAAGCTTTGGCTAAACGGATCAAAAGCGAGAACATAGCGAACATTAAACTTGTTTTCAAGGATTCACAGCAAGAAGGTGAGGTATATGAATGATATTTACAAGTTTTAGAAGCTTATAAATTGAAATTTGTATCTTTAAATTAGATTTACATGTCTTAATCAGTTTTTGTCAAATTTGAATAATAAGGCTTAGATTTCAAGTTTTTGCTAGTTTTCTTCATATTTCTTGTTTGTGTTGACCAACTTTTTGGAGAGGAGACAAAGGAACAAGAATGATCACCACTAGGTTAGTCAAAATCATGTAAAAATCCATTAAAAATGCCCCTAGCCTTTTCTAGCATCGAATTAAGGTAAGCCTAAAACTTGGTCAATTTTTGCTTAAATTGTCGCCTTGTCTTTTTCAAAATCTAGTAATTAAAGTAGCCTATTATTGTTTGAGGGATTTGATACTAGGCCTATTCTCTTCCCTTTTTAAGTGAATCAAAATGCCAAAAATATCAAATTCCTTGATTAAAAGAAAGGCTATGGGATAAATAAAGCACTTAATTCAAAAACCCCTTATTTGAGGAGGAGAGTAGAAATACTCAATTCCCATTAGTTAGTCATTTTGGAAAATTGAACATTGTTAATTTTTCTTGGGAGGAAAGTATAGATAGGGATATTCTCTTCACCTTTTAGTGAATCAAAATCCTAAAATCTATCTCTTAATTCTATTTATTGCTTTACAAAATGCTAGATCTTTAGTGGGATCGCCTCCCCAGATTTTCCTAAATGGGGCCGGTGAGAGGGACAACTCAAAGTGGGATACAATTTCCTTTTTATAATAACCTGATTTTCTATACAAATAAATGCATTTATCCTTAATGGGGTGGATGACAAAAGGCTATTAAGCTTAAAACTTCCTCGATTAGTCCTTTGGGATTGCACAAAACTCCTATATACAGGTGGTGGGAAGCCTCCTAATTTTTGGGGGATGAAACATAATGTCCATTTTGAATGGAATCTTGAATAAATACCTTGTAAACTTACAAAGCCTACCTTGTAAAGCCATGCTTACTAACCAACTTGACAACTAGGTAGATTGCTCAAAGTTACTTTGTGTGAAAAACCTATGATAACGTTTTACATATTCAAACATTTTGTGTGTAGAGGGTTTCAAAAGAAAAACTCTATTTGTGGTTTCTTTGTTTGAAGATACATAGAACAAGTGAGAAACATCCATTTTGCAGAATCATCTTACACTTTTAAATATCTTCACAAAAATAATAATCACCAAGTTTATGGGAAGACAATTTCGAATAAACCTTTGTTAATGTTAGTTTTCACAAGATCTCACAAATTGAAACTATCTTTATAAGAATATGGAATTTGCATAAGATAAATTCTTGCATTCAAATCTAAAACTCCTTTCATTGAAACTCAAGGCCAAGAGGATAGTCTCCCAAACCTGTTTGAAGAGAGAGTCAATCTAATGGATTGAAACACGACATTTTATGACTATCTTGATGGGGGAAACAATGAGGACCAAGGAACAACAAATCAAGGAGACACTAACCAAGCTAACTAAGAAAACTGAGGGCCTAAAGAAAAAACTAAAGATAAAGCTAATAGGGTGACCCAAGATCCTGAGTCCCTTGAGATTATGGAGAAACTCTTAGAATGAATAAGGAAATATATTTCTTAATTTAGCCCAATAAGGGATAAAAACTCCTCATGACTATAACATCACCGCACTCAAGAAAGATGAGGAATAAGAAAATCCTATAGGTTATATGAATAAAAAATTAAAAATGTTTCAAGCACAAATAGACTGTCATGTCCCACAAGGGAATCGGGGAAGAGAACAAAGATTCTCTTTATAAAAGAAAAACCCAAGTAATGATTTATGAAAATTTTTGAATTTTTAAAACAATTATATGAACAAAACTTAAACTTAGTTTCCTCCCAAGGTTCCCTTCTATCTAATGCATGATTCATTTAAGTCCATTAAGTAAACTAACAACAAGATATACTTCTCAAAGAAAATTACATCATATCAATATAAGATTCTTTATTAAGAACTACATAGTACTTTCATTTCAATTTTCCATTTAAAATCATCTATATTCCTAAGTATTCTTTATGAACAATATAACCTTTAAATCAAATAGAACCATCTAAATCATTTGATAAATTGAAAATAATACATTTGTTCTTCAATAGCCTTTCCTTGACTAATAAATTAAAATCATACTACTTAACTAAAAATCATTTTCTTTTCCAACATACATCTTATACATAAAGTTCACATCCCCTTTTTCCCTTTTTCCTAAGTCTACCCATTTCAAATACATCATTTTGAATTACATTAATGATTACATTACATTCATATCCACTTGGGAGGTAACAATAACTTTACATCATGAAAGATAATTACAAAGCCTTTATTCTTCAAAAACTGGTACATAAGCAAGCATGAATCTTCAACACTGCATCCGCAAAAGATACCTCGATAAAATGTTTACCACCCAACCACGTGGACACCCAAAGACCCACTCCCCCATGGTAGGAGATAAACACCAAGGTCCACAAAGAAGGAATAGCTAGGCCAAACCTAGGGTCGACTTACCTTTCCCAAATAACAAATGAAAAGAAAGCCCAAGTATAAATCTTTCCCCAAACAGGTTCTAAGGCTTGGTAGAAACTCTAAGCAACAACCTAAGTGAGTGTCATTGCATAGCCCTCACCCCTTGGGTTGTCCTGGTACTAGCCACTCTAGGCCCCGGCCCCCAAGTAGGCACATGTGGAACCGAATTCCTTTCATACAGACAAGCGCCATTCGATCGTACCTACACATAGGCACCTTCTCCCACTCCCATCCATAGCCTTTACTAGCACTAATGGCATGGACGAGGCACATTTAATATTTTTACATGTTTGAACCCATTCCCATAATTTTTAATTAAATTACCACTTGTTAAAATAACTCTTCAGTCGGTTATCCTAGTACTACCCACTTAGGGCCTTGGCCCCGCACTGAGAGCCACTCACTAGGTGTTGTTAGGTTTTCTACCCTTAACCCACATATCGCAACCACATCATACACATAGTAAAAACATATCATAAAAAATTTTGTAAGACTGCATCAAAGAGTAGAAAATAATAAGATAATTTATGGATGTTTTAGGGGAAATTAGGAACGTTTAAGGATGTTTAGAATGGTCCTGATCTTCTTAGACAACCCTAAACCCTAAACTGCTTCCTACACACATCCTAACCCTATTAAGGCATCCAAACACACTGAACATAACCTCTACCAAACAAGGAATGAACACATTTATGATTTACTCAAAGTTGCATATACCAAAAGATAATGTTCCATGAACTTCATTCTAAGCCTAATATTTGACTAAGCCTGAAATTTGACTAAGTTTGATTTTATTAAAAATCTAAAAATTAAAGTTACAACTTAACTCCTAGGAAGTTGAAACCTATCCCAATCAATCCAAAAGGTACCTAAACCCTTTATACAAGTATAACTTAAACTTATACTTAAATGTTTTAATTGTATAAAGCCTGAATCCTATTTTCATTGGTTAACACTAATCTGCTCGGTTCATGTGATTGGTTGCTCAGTCACCACTAACTTACTCGGTCACCACTAACTTACTCAGTCATCACTAACTTACTTGATCATCACTGACTTACTCGGTCACCACTGACTTACTCGGTCATCACTGACTTACTCAGTCATCACTGACTTACTCGGTCATCACTAGCTTACTCGGTCATCACTGACTTACTCAGTCATCACTAGCTTACTCGGTCATCACTGACTTACTCATTCATCACTAGCTTACTCGGTCATCACTGACTTACTCAGTCACCACTAACTGATTGCTAGAAACTACAAAATATGACTGTCAACTTTGGCTTGCAGGTAAAATTGGGCATTATGGGAACTAGGGTTGCCTAATCTCAGCATGACCCATTTGAGATCTCCCAGTTTCCCTTTAGAAATGGCCCATCAATCCATCCTATCTATCCAACATTTCTATTCTAGATCTGGGCAAAGAAAAAAGGTGCAAAGAAAAATATGAAACTGTAGGTTTGAAACAGAAGTTCTAAAGTCTCAAAGAACTCATGGACATTCTAGATAAGAGAGGAAATACAAGGAGAATGCTAAGGACCCTACAACCTCCTATAAATGCATAAATATTTTTTTATACTCAATACAGGAAATAAATCCATTCAACATGTTCCTACTCTTCAAATCACTAATACAGGGACAATGATATATATAAAACACAATATTCTATAATTTATATCAACAACGAATATACAGAGAAACATTTAACTAGATTTTCATCTTTTCATATCACAAAGGAGAGATAACTCTCAGGATGAATTCCAACTTGGAGTCCTATGGAGATTCGGTTGATGAAGACCAGTCCAATCCTCTCAACCCTTTCAGCACTCTTCAAATCCTCCTAGGTGCATTCTCCAGCCTCTTCCAAAAATAACCAAATGCCACTCTTAGAGAACGATGAATTTCTCTCCTCACAAATACAATATTCCTACTAGCATAATACTAATCTTGTTATCTTATTCTTGAAACAACTCTCCTCCAACTCTCTCTCACACAGGAAGTCTTTCCTGTATATAGATTGGGGAGTAGTTGCATAGGTACTCCAACCGATCTAACTATCCACCAGTTATCCGTTAACAATATAGTTTGCAAAACCATTCCCGTAAAGGGATAAATAATTTTTTTAATAAAGCTATAATCTATTACCGTAATCAAATTTATGTTTCCTTTACTTTAGGGAAATTAATAATTATTATTATTATTTACAACCATATCATTAACTAATCTAATTATTCATTAATAGAATGTAATAATTACTTACTCACCAATAATTACATAAATACATGTATGCATATGCATATGTGTGCACCCATATGCCTATGTGTACATATATTATTATTATTATAAATATTATTGCAAACATAATATTATTATTATGAAGCATATTATTGTTTACACACTTAATCCGTATTCTTTACAAAATGCAATAGTGATATATATACAAGGTGAAACATACCACTATTATTAAAAATATTTATTATATTTTTTTTATTGCCATAGACATTTTGTTATTATGGATATTATAAAGATAATACCATAAAATTCTTTATTATTATTGATATTAAAATCACATATTTCAATCACATACTAACTCGTTCCTAACAAGATCTTCTAGTACATAAGTAGCTAATAATAAAGATAAATTACTAAATCATACCCTCAAATTCACATCAATAATCTACTAATAGAATTGAATGTACCATAAAGACAACTAGAACCACTATACTCAAAACTTGATTCACAATGAATACAAAAGACAAGAAACTAACTACAAGACCCACAAAACCAGTAAACCGAGAGATCACATAATATATCCACACAAGGGACTAACTCGGCACTTCCCACCTAAGGATAAAAGGATCAAAGGTGAAGTTTCTTCCTGTGGAACCTGGTGATATCTCTGTAACAACAACAATGATCAAGGATTTTGAGAGATCCCTTAGACCTGTGAAGCCAAGTGGAGACAATACTCGGTACCTACAATCCTGCATCACCAAGAAGAGATACACACACACACACAGATATATATATATATATATATATATATATATATATATATATATATATATATATATATATATATATATATATATATATATATATATATATATATATATGGATATACAATCAGATATATGCAAGCAGATGACTAGGATCGATACATCATGTGGACCTCAACTAAGTGAGTAACTATGACTTCGTCCTGAGTCATGAAAACACATCTGACACATATCCATGAAACATAAAACATCATGATAATGGTTAGATTCAAATCATTGGTTTAGATCCATAAAACATAAAAAAATAGATTGTTTTCTAATCTCATAAACATATAAATGATAACCATAAATGAGCATATCCATCATATCATCATTCGCAAAACATAAATGTAAATGTATAGTCCTGACCATCATAATAAAAATGTCCAAATCAGAAAAGTCTAAGTATCACCATAGGAGAGGTATTACATAGACACAATGAAGAAAGCAGTCGAACCTAAGCCATTTTCCATCAAGGCCTTATGCCCTTTTCCTTTTGATAAGAGCTTGGTTATGGAACCTTTCCCACTTAATGTGGTCTTCCCCAAATATGATAAATATATGGCTAAATTAGATGCCCAAGACCATCTTAGAGAATTTTGTGCCTTAAGTATTGAATTCATACATGCCACCACCTATTTAATGAGGATATTTTTGAGGAATTTAGGAGGCCAAGCCATGGGATGGTTATCCAAACTTCTATAAGGGATTAAAACATTTGAGGAATTAGCTTCAAAATTTGTGACTCATTATTCCTATAACATAGAGCACAAAATCACCATGCTCAACCTATGCAATACTAAACAACCAGATGGTGAGCCTTTTCTAGGGTTTCTCCAAAGATTGAGAACAATGTTCACACAATATCCATGAAGCATACCCAAGAAAGAAAAGATGGAAATATTTATGAATAACTTAAATATGGAGATGAACTATAGGCTCCATCTTCAATGTCCCCCTACATTTGAAAAGATCATAAAAAATGGGATCAAAATTGAAGAAGTGTTGGTTAAAAGAGGGGAAATCAAATTATTCAAAGATAATAAAATCTATACCAACTATTACCCTAATTTCCATATACATGCAAATTTGGCCAAAATCTACTCCAGGGTCTCTGTTCTTGCCCTGCTAGGGCTCACTCAAATTTTCATGAATTTATCTCTTGTTTCTTGGCCTCTGCAATCTTTTTAACACTCTGGTCTGTAGTCAAAATATTCATAATATAGCCATTGTCGAAAAAAACCCTTGAAAGCCCTAGCCCTTCATTTTATTCAGCTGTTACTTTTTCAACAACTTAAAAGTCCCAATATCCACGTGCTTTTAATTTCCCTTCGGTCGCCAGTTCTCCAAGTTCTCTGGCGGTTACCTTTTTCTCTCGGTGAACTAGTGACTACAATGTTTCTCTTGGTTGCAAAATAAAATGGCGGTTCCCTTAAGTATTCAGTGACTCCACAAATTTTCCTTTAGTCAGGCATTTGCTAAATGTAACCCGAGGTTGGACTTTTGGTTTAGTGATTCTGCAAGTACCCTGTTCGCGCATTCTCCAGACTTAACTGAGGTTAAGATTTCTATTCAGTGACCGAGAAATTTTCCTTTGGCCATGCATTCGATAAGACCTCTGGGATTAAGTGATAAGTGGGGTCCCAATTACTGAGATCAATGGTTGTCATAAGATCTCATATCATGTGTTAGAGGCTTGCGATCTTATGACAATCGTTGATCTTCCCTTTTCTCAGCGCTTCAGGCTTTTGTGGGTCCACTGCTATAGTGTCCTACTTGGAGGCTTTCTATTGGTTGAGGGATGATGACTTGTATTTTTGTCAGTGGGCCCAGGGATGTCAAAAGCTTGGTAATCCATGGTTGGTATGTGTTCTCATGAAATGTGTCAGAGGTATGCGATTATAAGACAACCATTGATTCTCCTTGGTGATGTAACTCTTCATGCTTGGCGAGTCCACTACTACGTGTACCCAAACGATGGCTTCTCATTGGTCCACATGGTAATGATTTAGTAATATGTTAGTGGGACTAGATTTCTAGCACTTTGAAAGGCTCTGACATCTATAGAGGATCAATAGCTGGCACATGTCCGCAAGGAATCTTTCTGACACATGCAATCATGCACCCGCCATTGATCTTGCTTTATCTCTGGGCTCTGTCAAGTGGGTCCTCTTTTCTGATGTGCTCGAATTTGATTGGTTGCCACATGCTGATGAGGATTTCCAGGTGGACCGAGGTGTCAGTAGGGTCATATTTTAATGTAGATCTATGGCGAGCGTATGATCTGAAGGAATATTCGAAACATATGAGATCTTGTGCCTGCTGTTGGATTGGAATATTGTCTTAAGTGGGTCTGATGTCAGGGAAGAGCCAAGGTGGTTGCTGATGGAGCAGCTAGAATGAATAGAGGAACAACATGTGGTAGGTCTGGGCCTAGAATTTGAAGGTATTCAATGATTTGGCGAATAAAGGTTTTCTTGTGTTCGCTTAATATAACCCAGGGTTAGTTAAAAGTTCGGTGATTCAGCAAAATGCCTTGTTCACTGAATCGCCTAACCGGACCAAGGTAAAGCTAAGGATTCCATGACTTAGAAATGAGTCTTCAGTCACATAGTCATTGAATGACTTAAAGGAAGAAAACTCAAGGTGGGTCCAAACATGCTGACGTGCTAAAATCTCATTGGTCGTAACTTACTGATATGGATTCAACTTTTCAAAAAGGGTTTCGCGACCATTTCAGAATAGATCTAAGCCATTCATTTTTTTGGAGTTAGAGGGGATTAGCGGTTATGTTTTAAAATGACTAGCTAGCTATTGTAGTTCAAATTTGAAAATCTCTGTGAGGGTTTTTATATTCTTTTTCTCTTTTGGCCATGCACGACACCAATTAACTCAAGAATTAATTGCTCAAGATAGTTGTGGTTGTGAAGATGATGGAGATGAATATTGGCCAACATCTGCAAGGTCCTTTGCCAAATTTTCTTGATAGGAAGTGCTAGAAAAGGTTGGCTCCACCTTTTCAAGCGGTACTATTATCCAGGGAATTATGATCAGATTGTGAGCCTTCATGGCTTAGTGGAGTTGCAGGTGGCTTGGTAGGTTGAGGTTGTTGTGTCAGTAGGTGTTTTCAGTTCAAAAGTATCAGCACACAAGAAAGATATGATTTGATCACCGATTCTTAGAGATTTTCATTAATGGGTCATCAGTGTACCTTTAGGGTTTGATTATTGTATTATAAATCTTGTAACCCTAGTTAGGTTTTTTGACTCTTGCCTGCATGCAGTTGAGTATGTATATATTTTTTTTTTGGAGCTTTTGAGCTCAAAGTTTGCATTTTGTAAAGAAGAAAGTCTCTTTCTTGGAAAGCCATCTATGGTATTTCTTCCTATCCTCTAGTTTTCCACATTCTGTAACCTCCCATTGATTATTCAGATATTGCAGAGGTATTTTGTGGTAATTCTTCATGCCCCTATGCTTCCTTGTTTGAGTCTTCTCTTATTGAATCAAAGTATATGTTTGTTTTTTAATGACAACTTAGGGTTCCTGATCCCTCTTACTTTCTTTTGATTTTGTGGGTATACTTCAGCCCCCTAACAGTCTTGTCTCAATCCTACACTAAGTTGCAAAAGTGAATGTCTGCTTGCAGGTTAAAGTTGTGTCTTATGTTCAGACCCTCATATGAAACACTTGTGCAAGCCTATTCAGTAAGTTGTGACCTACTAGACCTAAGCCTTTCATTGATTCCATTTCTCTATACTGAGATCCAAATCCTAATTTTGGTGTATCACCTAGTAGGTAGTTTTCTTTTCAGTCATTTCCCTTTCCAAGCATTCCTTCTATCCCTTTTCCTCAAAAGTTTACTTTTCCATGTCTAGAAGCAAATTAAGGTGATTATCCAAGAGGAACCAGCCTAGAACCTGGAGGTCTCATCTTAGTTAGCATAGGTCCCACAACCTAGAGATGATTCCCATGTTATACTAGGTTATCAAGACTACGAGAGCTTGAAACAAGGGTGCAAAACTTAGTGTATAACAATTCTGGCATGCCCGGTGGGACAAGAAGTTTATTCAGATTCAAATTATGTTATCTCTGATATATAGATTGCATAAAATAGACTTTTTGAAGTCATTCTACCAAGTATATCTAGCGACTCCACTTATTTCAAAGATCTAGGCTAACCTTGTTCAAGGTTTATGAGAAAGATTGAGACTAGAAGCTCAAAGCCTACCCAATTTTTAGAGTTGCCCTCAAGAAGAAGTCACAAAGGTAGGTCAACTCAAAGAGCATCCCCTACAAGGAGAGGTCAATTAGCACCTCCTGATACTTCAGAAAGGAGACCTTTTCCCTTCCATTCTAGAAGAAGAGGTAGATCTCTAACCAGAGATCTAGAGGAGGATTCAAACCCAGCAGTAAATATAGCTCCCATAGTTGTCAATCTTTAGATTCCAACTCCTACAATGGAAAGACCTTTTACTTTTGCACCATTCAACCAAGGGAGTCCATTAAATTTTTCTTAACATCATGATGTGCCCTTGGTGGCACTAAAGAGTATACCTGATTTCACTGGTGAAGGGCAGACAACTACTTTTGAGCACATAAGAAATGTGACCACCATGTGCAGCATACACAATATTAATCAAGAGGATGTGGCCACAAAATTATTAGCAGCCTCTTTATAAGGTAAGGCTCTAGAATGGTTTAGAACTCTAACTGTTGGTTCTATTACTTCATGGGATGAATTAGGAGATGCTTTAAGTAAGCATTTTGAGGATAAATCAGATAACTTGTCTCTAGTTGAGCAGTTAACAACTATTAAGAGAGACCCTCAAGAGTAGATGATGGATCACAATAGTAGGTTCCTCAAAACATGGAACAAAATTCTAGTCTCTGTAAGACAATTAGCTGACCATGCTTTTCTATATTACATACAAAGTCTAAATGGTCAAATTTCTATCATGATCCAGTCTATGGGTGGTACTTCTCTACCCCAAGCTTTTGACATAGCTGTCAGAGCTGAAAATTGTTTGATTCAAGCAAGCATGATTGCTAGAAGGCCTCCAATGCCCATTTCCCCTAGCCTTCAGCCCATTGCACCTACACAAGTACCCCCATTTACCCCTATTCCCACCATACTAGCACCTCAGGCTAGTACTAGTGGTCAAGAGCTAACAGCTAGTTTCTCTGAAGAGTTACAAGAGATAAAGAATAGCCAACAAAGCAGTCAACAAGAAATGAAAAATTTGTTGTAGACCTTGCCTAAAGAGGTCACAAATTTGAAGAAACAAGGTCAAGGAATCAGACCACCATTTCAGTCACAAGGCCATGGTCCTAATCAGTAGTATCAAAATCAGGGACAGCCTTATCAACAAAATAGGCCACCATACCAAGGAGGTTATCAAGGACAAAGACAAAGTTTTAATCAGAGACCATTTCAACCCTACAACCCTGCACCTCTAAATTTTGCAAATTCAGTGAGGGATATGGTTCCTGGTCAAAACAATATGGCTATGGATAATGAATGGTGTTTTCCTTGTAATCAGCCTCATAATCAGGCTACATGCTCAAATGGATGGATGAACCAAGCTCTAATGGCTCAAAATGCCTCACAATCTCAATCAGAGGCTTCATCTAGTGGGTTAATACCTCAGCAAGAATCATAAGAGCATGAGACTGCTCCTTTCAATTAGGAGCAACCAGACTTCAATGGAGTCAATGATGAAGTTTCTTTTGTTGCCTATACAAGAGAAAAGAGAAGAGCTCAAGACATGGAGAGAGAAGATCCCAATGCGAAAGCCACTACATCTGTAGAGCCAGTACAAAAAGCTAATCCCATCACACCTAAGGAGGTCCTTGTCATTACAAGCAAAGAAGGCCAACATTCCAAGGAAGTGGAGCCCATTATAGTGAAAGCACAATAGAGAGTACACACTCTGACACCTCATAACATTATAGACAACATGAAGAAGGTGAATGTCACCATGTCCATGTGCGACTCTTTGGCTCTTCCAAGACAGCCTGAAATTTTGAAGAAGGCCATGATAGAAGTGAGAACTCCTCAACCTGCAAAAGAAGCTGCAAAGCTAGTGTTGGTTAACACTGATCAAGAAAAGGAGGCTCCAAGTAGCAACTCCAAGGCCAATGCCATTCAAAGTAGGAACTCAAAGCCACCTCCCTTTTATGTATCTTTAATCATTGAAAAATCTTTAGTACATAATTGTATGGTAGATAGTGGAGCTACTAGCACTATAATGCCCAATAAAGTAGCTTACCATTTAGGTCTAAAATATGAGCCCTTTCAAAAGAAGGTTACACAACTTGATGGGTCCTTAGTCAATACTATAGGTGTGGCTAAGGATACCAGTCTAATCCTACATGCTAGTCCTAATTTTTCCATCCTCCTAGATATATACATCATAGATCTCCCTGCATTATTTGCTATATGTCTTTCAAGGGAGTTTATAACTAAGATAGGAGGCTATCTATCTTCTGACTAGTCTCACATGCTATTCATACAAGGTATGGGACCAAGGTCACCATTAAATTAGAACCATTAGCAGCACACCATATAGAACCATATGTGTCCAATACCATCAATGTAAATTGCCCTATATTTGATGACAGTGACTTCCAAACTATTAGTGAAGCAAGTACAAAGATAGAGAGTATCCCAGATATTCTTCTAGATGAAAGATCTTCAGAGGCCCAAGAAAATCTTGTTTGGGATTTTGGTTTGGGAAGTTATTTAATACAAGAAAGTGGATCCATAGAGCCAAGCCTTCTCAAAGAAGACACTGATTCAGAGGATCGGAACAATTAGGTTTGGCAACCATTTTTTGATGGGGCTAGAAGTAGACATGGTTCTAGTGGTGGTGCTATGCTAGTGTCCCCAAAAGGAGAAAGGTATTATACTACCTTTAGATTTAGTTTCTCTTGCACTAGCAATACTGTAGAATATGAAATTCTAGTCAATGGACTAGAATGGGCTAGAAAAAGACTGCTTAAGGCCCTAAAAGTTTATGGTGAAAGTGAGTTAGTTGTTAGCCAAGTAAGAGGGATAAGTGCAACCAAAAATGACACTTTGAAAGCATACAAACATAGATTTTGGGATGCGATTGAAGATTTCCATGCTTTCAATATTGTTGCTATCCCTAGGAAGTTAAATCAAAATGCAGATAGGTTAGCTATTGTGGATCCCAATATGACATTCCAAATAGCATCTCAAAAGAAAGGGATCAACAACATATCAAAGTGATTGTCAAACAATCTATTCCTGATAATGATGTCAATTGGCAAGTGTTTGACAATGATGAACAAATTCTGTAGTTCTTGTTTGAAGAAGATGTTTTTTCAGAACACAATCAAGATAGGCTATCACAAAACTATGGTGATCAAGTGATACAACTGAAGTCCAATAAGATGCCTAGAGGTCTTGTCACCTGAGAGACTATCTTCAACAAGGATGATGAAGTTAAAAAGAACAAAGCTAGCCTGGTAGTCCAACAAGAACATTGTGTTGAATTAGAGTTGGAGCCAGGTAAGAGCCTACAATTTGGAAAAGTGAACACTGATTTGGAAAGACAAGATTACACATAACTTTTCAAAGAATTGAGTGATGTTTTCACATGGAAATATGAAGACCTCAAGGGTTTTGATCTGGCTCTTTCTCAACACACTATTGAATTAGAACCTAATGCCAAACTAGTAAGACAAAAGCAAAGGCCTATTAATCCCAAGCTTGAGCCACTTATGCACAAAGAGGTGCTCAAATTAATAGAAAGTAGTATCATCTACCCCATTAAGCATACTAGTTGGGTTTCCAACCTTGTTCCTATTAGGAAGAAGAATGGGGAGCTGAGGTTATGTGTTGACTTCAGAGATCTTAATAGGGCCTCATTAAAAGACCGCCATCCATTACCCTCTATGGAACAAATCTTACAATGTGTCTCTGGATCTAAGAGATTTTCATTATTGGATGGCTATTTAGGATACAATCAAATCTTAGTAAATGAAGAAGATCAATATAAGACTGCATTTACAACCAAGTGGGGAACCATGGCTTATCAAAAGATGCCCTTTGGTTTGTCAAATGTAGGTGCTACATTTCAAAAGGCAATGGATATGGCCTTTAAAAGCCTCATGTACAAGTTTGTACTGGTCTATCTGGATGACATAACTATCTATTCCAAGCATGTAGTAGATCACATCAAACATTTGAGGAAGATTTTTGAAAGGTGTAGAGAATTCTGGATATCTCTTAATCCCAAGAAATGTGTGTTTATAGTTCATGAAGGAAAACTATTGGGATACGTAGTATCCAAAGAAGGGATCACAGTAGATCCTGAGAGAATTGTAGCTATCTTAGAGCTACCCCTACCACACCATAAGAAAAGTCTCCAATCTTTCATAGGAAAGATTAATTTTGTTAAGAGGTTCTTGCCTAACATTGTAGATTTACTCAAGCCCTTGATAGCCATGTTAAAGAAGAGTTCAGCTTTCAGTTGGACCAAAGAAGGGAGATTCAATTTCCAGGCTATCAAAGAGGCCTTAATAGAAGCCCCTGCCCTCCTAAACCCAAATTTCAGTAAGGATTTTATCCTTTATACTTATGGAGGTCATGATGCCATATTTGCAATGCTGACCCAAGAAAATTCAGATGGATTGGAGCAGCCTATTGCTTTCTTTAGCAAAGGTTTAGAAGAGTATGAACAAAGATACTCTTTTGTAGAAAAACATGTACTTGCTATGGTAAAGAGCCTTAAAAAGCTTAGATATCTATTGACCCATAGCAGGGTGCATTTAAAAGTTACTCATCCAAGTGTCAAAGAATTTTTTCTTTCCAAAGACCTAAATGAGAAAAGAGCTAGTTGGATCACCAAGGTGATGGAATATGACATTGATATTCAAACTACCAAGCTGGTTAGAGGAAGAGGTCTTTGTGAAAATTTGGCATCAGATGAAAGTTCAAAGAAATCAGAGCAAATAGATGCATCTTTGGTAGTGCATTCTACAGAAGAACAAGCCAAGGCAACAAGCTGGTTGCCTAATATGATCAATTACTTGAAGATAGGACAATGTCTTGCAGACTTAGATTCAACAAAAAGGAGGTATTATAGACTACAATCTATTCCTTTTGTGTTGATAAATGAAGTTCTTTTCAAAAAAGATCACAGTGTTGTCCTTTTAAGATGCATAGATTTAGAAAAGGTAGCAGATGTCCTATTTGAGTTTCATGATGGACCTTCTAGAGGTCACTTTTCCCCTAGGACTACTACTTTTAAAATTATGAGGGTCGTGTACTATTGGCTGTCTATCTTTAAGGATAGTCATGAATATGTGAGAAAATGCATCAAGTGTGCCATGTTTGTAGGAAAAGAAAGGCTTGCAGCCTTACCCCTATAGCCAATCAGAACAGAGAAACCTTTCATGAAGTGGGGTATAGATTTCATTGGCATGATTAATCCTTCATCTAGTGTAGGCCATAAATGGATAATCACTGCAACAAATTACTTCACTAGATGAATAGAAGAAATTGCGTTAAAAGAGGCCAATGAGAGTGTTGTCTTAAGTTTTTATGATGATATAGTCCATAGATTTGGCACTCCTGATTCCATCATTTCAAATAATGCATTGGCATTCACAAGCCTCAAAGTCTCAGAGTGGGCAGTTAGAAATGGCATTTATTTGAATACCAGTTCCAATTACTACCCCCAAGGCAATGGCTTGGTAGGATCAACAAATAAGAACCTGATTAGGATAATCAAGAAGACTCTGCAAGACAATCAGAGGGATTGACATACTAAGCTCAAGTTTGTAGTGTGGTTAGATAGAATTACCCCAAAGAAAATCATTGGTAATTGTCCTTATGTGTTAGTGTATGGAAGAGAGGCAAAGTTGTCCATCTGAGCTGAATTGCCAGCTCTAGAATTAGCCACTCAGTATGCCCTATTTGAAGAAGGAGATCCTTTGCAGATCAGATATGCTTAGTTGATGGAATTGGAAGAGATCAGAGACAAATCAATGCAGGATATGGAGTTTCATTACATTCAAACAAAGAGGAGTTTTGACAAAAGAGCCAGGGTCAGAAATTTCAAGGTTGGAGATGTAGTTCTCAAATGGGATGAATTCAGATCCAGACCTAGAAAGCATACAAAATTTGACTCATTTTGGGGTGGACCATTTTTTATAACAAAGTGCAAAGGATCTAATGCTTTCTAGCTATCAGATCTTGAAGGAGTTTCCCTGCCTATCTCAGTGAATGGATTCCACTTGAAGCCCTGCTTTGAAGTTAATCCCTCTTTGTAAATTCTTGTAAATATGTGTTTCCCCTACTTTCTTTCCCTATTTTCTAGGCTAGTTTCCTACTTTCCAAGAAGTTCTTGTGCACAAGTTTTGTCCCTTTATTCAGTTTAATCTCTGTTGAAGTTTTGTGTTCCTGGAATGACCCCATGCCCAATGGATTATGTGAAGGCCATTGATCTATGTCTAGAAGGCTGACATCCAGTAGAAATCACCAAAAAGTTACCCTAACTTCCATATACATGCAAATTTGGCCAAAATCTACTCTAGGGTCTCTGTTCTTCCCCTGCCAGGCCTCGCTAAAATTTTCATGAATTTATCTCTTGTTTCCTGGCCTCTGCAATCTTTTTAACACTCTAGTCTGTAGTCAAAAAATTCATAATATAGGCGTTGTGGAAAAAAACCCTTGAAATCCCTAGCCCTTCATTTTATTTGGCTGTTACTTTTTTGGCAACTTAAAAGTCCCAATATCCACATGGTTTTAATTTCCCTTCAGTCACCAATTCTCCAAGTTCTCTGGCGGTTACCTTTTTCTCTCAGTGAAATAGTGACTTTAGTGTTTCTCCTGGTCACGAAATCAAATGGTGGTTCCTTTAAGTATTCAACAACTTCACAGATTTTCCTTCGGTCGGGGATTCGCTAACTATAACCCCAGGTTGGACTTTTGGTTTAGCAATTTTGTGAGTGCCTTATTCCCGCATTCTCCAAACTTAACCGAGGTTAAGATTTCTATTCAGTGACCAAGCGATTTTCCTTTGGTTGCGCATTCGCTAAGACCTTCGGGGTTAAGTGATAAGTGGGGTCCTAGTTATTAAGATCAATGGTTGTCGTAAGATCTCATAGCATGTGACAGAGGCTTGCAATCTTATGAAAACCATCGATCTTCCCTTTTCTCAGTGGTTCAGGCTTTTGTGGGTCCACTGCCACGATGTCCTACTTGGAGGCTTTCTATTAGTCAAGGGATGATGACTTGTATTTTTGTTAGCGGGCCTAGGGATGTCAAAAGCTTGGAAATCCATGGATGGCATGTGTTCTCATGAAATGTTTCAGAGGTATGTGATTATAAGACAATCGTTGATTCTCCTTGGTGACATAACTCTTCATGCCTAGTAGGTCCACTGCTACGTGTACCCAAATGATGACTTCTCATTGGTCCACATGGTAATGATTCAGCAATATGTTAGTGGGACTAGGTTTCCAGTGCTTTGAAAGGCTCTGACATTTGCATAGGATCAAAGGCTGGCACATGTCTGCAAGGAATCTTTCTGACACATGCGATCATGCACCTATCATTGAACTTGCTTTATCTCCGGGCTCTGTTAGGTGGGTCATCTTTTTTGATGTGCTCAAATTTGATTGGTTGTTGCGTGGTGATCAGGACTTCCAGGTGGACCGAGGTGTTAGTAGGGTCACAATTTAATGGAGATCTACGGTGGGCGTGTGATTTGAAGGAATATTCAAAACATATGAGATCTTGCACCCGCCGTTGGATTGGAATATTGTCTTAAGTGGGTCCAATGTTAGGGAAGAACTGAGGTGGTTGCTGATGGAGCAGCCAGAATGAATAGAAGAATGACATGTGCCAGGTCTGGGCCTAGAATTTGAAGGTATTCAACAATTTGGTGAATAAAGGTTTTCTTGTGTTCGCTTAATATAACCCAGGGTTAGTTAAAAGTTTAGTGATTCAGCAAAATGCCTTGTTCGCTAAATCACCTAACCGAACCAAGGTAAAGCTAAGGATTCCATGACTTAGAAATGAGTCTTCAGTTGTGTAGTTACTGAATGACTTAAAGGAAGAAAACTCAAGGTGGGTCCAAACATGCTGACGTGCTAAAATCTCAGTGGTCGTAACTTGCTGATATGGATTCGACTTTCCAAAAAGGGTTTCGTGACCATTTCAGAATAGATCTGAGCTGTTCATTTGTTGGGAGTTAGAGGGGATTAGTGGTTATGTTTTAAAATGATTGGCTAGCTATTGTAGTTCAAATTTGAAAATCTCTACGAGGGTTTTGCTATTCTTTTGCTCTTTCGGCCATGGATGACGCTAGTTATCTCAGGAATTGATTGCTCAAGATGGTTGTGGTTCTGAAGATGATGGAGATAACTGTTGGTTAGTGTCTATAGGGTCCTTTGCCACATTTTCATGACAGGAAGTGCTAGAAAAGGTTGGCACCACCTTTTCAAGTGGTACTGTTATCCAAGGAATTATGATTAGATTGTGAGCCTTCATGGCTTAGTGGAGTTGTAGGTGGGTTGGTAGGTCAAGGTTGTTGTGTCTGCAAGAGTTTTCAGTTCAGAAGGATTAGCATGCAAGAAAGATATGATTTGATCACTGGTTCTTAGAGATTTTCATTAATGGGTCATTAGTGTACCTTTACGATTTGATTATTGTATTGTAAATCTTGTAATCCTACTTAGGTTTTTTGACTCCTGCTTGCGTGCAGTTGAGTATGTATATATTGTATTTTTGGAGCTTTTGAGCTTAGAGTTTGCATTTTGTAAAGAATAAAGTCTCTTTCTTGGAAATCCATTTGTGGTATTTCTTCCTACCCTCTGGTTTTCCACATTCTGTAACCTCCCATTGATTATTCAGATATTGCAGAGGTATTTTGTGGTAATTCTTCATGCCCCTATGCTTCCTTGTCTAAGTCTTCTCTTATTGAATCAAAGTATATGTATGTTTTTTAATGACAACTTAGGCTTCCTGATCCCTCTTACTTTTTGAGATTTTGTGTGTTATTATGTTTGATCTGATTTAGATGCTTTTGTGTGTATACTTCAGCCCCATAATAGTCTTGTCTCAATCCTACACCGAGTTACAGAAGTGAATGTCTACTTGCAGGTCATAAGTTGTGTCTTATGTTTAGACCCTCCTATGAAACACTTTTGCAAGCCTATTCAGTAAGTTTTGACCTACTAGACCTAAGCCTTTCATTGATTCCATTGCTCTATACTGAGATCCAGACCCTAATTTTGGTGTATCACCTAGTAGGTAGTTTTCTTTTCAGTCATTTCCCTTTCCAAGCATTCCTTCTATCCCTTTCCCTCAAAAGTTTACTTTTCAATGTCTAGAAGCAAATTAAGGTGATTATCCAAAAGGAACCAGCCTAGAACCTGGAGGTCTCATCTTAGTTAGCATAGGTCCCACAACCTAGAGATGATTCCCATGTTATACTAGGTTATCAAGACTACAAGAGCTTGAAACAAGGGTGCAAACTTAGTGTATAACACCAACACCAACACTAACAATAACTCTAATTATAATAATAATAATAAAGGATCCAACAATTACAATGATAAATAAAAATTATGATTGAAAAACACTAATAAAAATCTTGTGAATGATGGAGTTGTGGAAGCACACAAATTAAAGGCTATCCCTTTTAATTTATCAAGTGGATCAAACCCAACATATAATGTCAATCAAATGACCAAGGCTCCTTGTAATAACCTAAACAACACTAACACAAACAACAAAAACAATACCAATAATCCCTTCAATAATTCAAGTGTCAATAAACCTAAGCCTTTTTTTCACACATCAAAAGAGGAAATTCAAATTTTTAGGTGAACCTTTGGAAAATTCATTGAGAACTCTCGTGGCCAAAAAAATCATTTTCCTGCCCAAATCAAGGGAATACAAACCACAAGTAAAGCCAACAGGGTGGAATGATTCTCATTATTGTGAATACCATCATAACAAAGGACATAAAACTAATGAATGCATGAAGCTAAAACTCCTTATCCAAGACCTAATCGATGATAGAACCATAAAAGTGGAAGGATCTCAAAACAATGAGGATCATACAACTTTCAAGAACCCTTTCCTTAACCATTAAAAAGGGAAATCATCAAATGATAATCACATCAACAAGAGGGGTAATGAAAAGGATAATTTTGCCCACACTTATGAAAACACCATTAATTCCTTAAGTGGTGGTGAAAACATAATAAACTTTATTTTGGTAAAGGAAAAACAAAAGGAAGCAACATCTAATGTTGTGACTAGGGAGAAAGGATTAAAAATCACTCTATCAGGAGGTGCCCCTAGAATCGTCCTACCTAATCAAGCATCCCATTCTTCAAAGAAATATAATTTGGTGGACCAACTTTAAAGAACCACTGTTCAAATTTCTATCTTAGGGTTACTTAAACTTTCACCTACCCATAAAGAGATTTTGAAAAAGGCCCTTCTTGAGACCAACGTCCCTTCGAATCTAGATGTGGATAAATTCTAGAATATGATAGGTTATCTTGTTGCACCCCATTGTTTGTCCTTCTCAAAGAAAGATGATATGTCCTTAAATCATCCAAAAAAATTACCTTTCCATATAGAAGTATTGATTCATAAGCATAGGGTTAAGAGAGTCCTCATTGATGGGGGAGCTGACCTAAATCTCTAAACTTTGAGCCTTGTCAATGCCTTAGGATTTTCTACGGAAGCTATTGACCCAAAAAATAAAATAACCATTAAAACTTATGATGATGAAGAAAGAGCATCCAAAGGGATAATATTACTCCCCATCTCAGTAGGTCCAATTCAAAAAGAGACTATTTGTCAAGTCTTAGACCTTAATTTAACCTAAAATATCCTATTAGGGAGGTCATGGATCCATGAAATGTAGGAAGTACCTTCAACATATCATCAATGCCTCAAATTTCCATATATGGGAGAAGAAGTCATGGTAAGTGGGGATTCAAATCATTTCCAATATTGCAATAACATGAAACCTATAAATGACTCCTTGGTCCCACATAATGCCAAAGGATCTATATCAATCATATTAGAAGAAGGCCAAAGCTCAAAGGATCTTCCATCCTTGAAAGGTAAAGAAAGAATATGTTGTTAAAAATCATCAAATTCCCACTAAATTAACTACATTGACTAAGGGAAAGGAGAAAGTTAGTGAGGAAAGTACCCATGATGAAGAAAAAGGAGACCAAGAAAGATCCATTCAAGTACACACCCAAGGATGCCCATTATCAGAAAATGGATGACATGATGAAGAATTTTGAGAAGAAATGCAAAATCAAATAGAAAGGTGTAGGTGAATACTCCTTATCTATGATGGATCTACCCTTATCTCCCAAGTCCTATGGAAAATATTCTATCCTACCCCATAAATACAATGATTACTTTGTAAGATCTAGTACTTCTTCATCTATGGATGAAGAAGATGATGAAATTTTGGAATGGCTATAAAAAGATGAGGAATCAAGTGCCCATGAAAAACACATTCAAAACATAAGCATTCCTACTCATCAATATGGTCAAGGTTTCCAAATAATGTAGAAAATTGGATATAAAGGACAAGGACCTTTAGGCACAACAAATGAAGGGTTACTTGAACCCATTAAAATTTCATGCAGGGATAGTAAGGAGAAAAATGGATTGGGTATCTTGAGGAAGGATATACTCAAAAGAGACACCCTTTTATTTATGATTGAATCTTGCAATTCAAGTCACAAAGTGATGAGGCTTCAAAAAATTGGGAGTCAGATTCATTGTCAAGTGAATCATGACAAGACAAGGAGGTAGACATAATTCACACTTATAATCCTAGGAAGGGAAAAGGACAAGCCTCAGGATCAAATCATAATCAAGCCTCAAGTTCTAAGCATGAAGTACTAGAAACTGTGCCCAATTCAAAAGCCAAAGAAACTCAATGGGTAGGAGAGACTTATGTTCCATCATGGATAACTTCCATAGAAGGATCTAACACTAGCTTTAACCTAAGATATTTTTACCCATTATAAACCCAAGAGGATTCAAGTGAGGAATTTTTTGACCCAAGTTATCTAGAACACCTTGAAGATGAACATGTTATTGATTCTAAGTGATACAATGTTGGAACCTTCCAATGAGGTCATGTCCTTAAACCTTATTGATCCAAACCAAAACATTGATCCTTAATCCCTTGTCTATCTAGAGCTCATTGAATGAGATTCCATTGAACCTACAATCCTCCCCACATTCTTGAATGACAAATTAGTGTCCCAATACCTAAATGCGGTCTAACCTTCTTCTAATAGTGAATATCTAGAGAAAGTGATGAAGGGAAGTATCCAATATTTTAGTTCAGTTAAAAATGAAACAAAAAATTTAAATAAAAATGGAAAGAACCTAATCTTAGAAAACACATTGGAGCATCATTAGAATAAAAAAGAGAAAGAAATAAAGAATGTTTCCAACAGTAAAAACCTAATAAAGGTAGTTAAGGAAGAGAGGTTGGATACTTTTCCTGAACATTATGAGGAAAGATCACACATCTTGATAGAACCAATAGGGAAAGTGAACATTGGGTTAGAATCAAAATCAAGGATCATCTATTTAGTGGCATCCCTATCAAGTGAGGAAAAAGAGGAATTCATTATATTTTTCAATGAAAGATAAATTAATTTTGCATGGTCATATGATGATATGCCTAGAGTAGATCTGAATCTAATTGTGCATCATTTGAATATCAAAGAGGGAGCAAAGCAATCAAACAAAAATTTAGAAAGATGCACCCACACATAGCACTACTTGTAAAAGTGGAGCTAGAGAAATTACTAAAAGTGGGGTTCATAAGAGCCATTTATTATGCCGAGTGGATTTCACACATTGTGCCTATTTCTTAAGTAGACAAACCTATTAGAATTTTCACAGACTTCAGGGATCTTAATCTTGCTTGTCCAAAATATGATTTTCCTCTACCAAGCAGAGACGCCATCATGGATATAACAAAAGGGAACTCAATTTTCTCACTTATGGATGGGTTTGTGGCTATAATCAAATTAAGATAGCACCTAAGGATCAAGAAAAAATGGCATTTACATGCATGTGGGGGACATTCTGTTGGAATGTTATGCCCTTTGGTCTCAAGAATGCTAGAGTGACATATCAAAGAGCCATGACAACTATATTTCATGCCATAATGCACAAGTTCCTAGAGGACTATGTAGATGACATACTTGCTAAATCCAACTCTAGGGAGGAACATCTACACATCCTATAAAGGATATTTACAAGAGTGGAGCAATTCAAAGTAAGGCTAAATCCCAAGAAATGTGCATTTAGTGTACAATCAGGAAAGCTATTAGGATACATAGTTTCAGCCAAAGGAATAGAGGTAGACCCTGCCAAAGTAAAAGAAATCATGGAGATAGAGGCACCTTGAAACATAATTCAAATGAGATCACTTCAAGGAAAGATTCGATCGATCAGAAGGTTCACATCCCAATTAGTGGAGAAATGCCACCCTTTTATTCAACTCCTCCACAAAGACATGATATTTAGATGGGATGAGAAATGTGAAGAATCATTCACATTATTGAAAAAGTACCTATTGAATTCACCCACTTTGATGCCTCCAACAAGAGGAAAGCCCTTAATTTTATACATCTCATCGATAGAACATGCACTAGGGACACTCTTGGATCAAGAGGATGAAGCTGGAAAAGAAAAGGTTATATACTACATAAGTAGAACTTTGGTGAAATATGAGTTGAACTACACATTTATTGAAAGATAATGTTTGGCCGTAGTTTTTTCTTCCCCAAAACTATGCCATTATATGTTATCTCACAAAATCCTACTCATATAAAAAATTGATCCCTTGAAATATATTCTCAGGAAAATATCCTTGAATGGGAGATTGGCCAAAAGGTCATGGTTCTAAGTGAGTTTTACATAGATTATGTGGATCAAAAAGCTATCAAAGGACAAGTAATAGTTGATGAACTAGGAAAGGCACCATTAACAAATGAACATCCAATCCAAGTAGAATTTTTAGATTCAGAAATAATTAATGTCGAAGAAAAAACTTGGAAATTATACTTTGATGGCTCCTATACACATCATGGATTAGGATTAGGGATCTTATTGATTACACCTTAGGAATCCACAATTCCAAAATTATACAAGCTATTATTTCCATGCACAAATAATATAGCTGAGTATGAAGCATTAGTTATCAGCATAGAATTGGCATTAGAATGGAAAGTGATAGAGCTACAAATTTATGGAGATTCCCAACTAGTTATTAATCAAATCAATGATGAGTATCAAACTAAAGATTATAAGTTGATACCCTATAAAAATATGATTGGGAATCTCAAGATATACTTCACTCGAATAACATTTGAGCAAGTGTCAAGGGATCAGAATAAAGTAGCAGATGCAATGGCTAGATTGGCATCACTTCTCATATTCCACATCAAAGCACTAGATATGAATTCCTAGTAGAAGAAGTTGGACAACCCACATTTAACCCTTCCCATCCTTGCACCCTTTTCTTACTAGTGGAACACGACTCACCCTGATATAGATCCATTTATGCATACTTAAAAGACCAAATCTTTCCCATGGACCAAACTAGAAATCAAAAGAAATGTTTTATATGAAAAGCCTCTCGCTATACCCTAGTATATGATACATTAGATCACAAGAGTCTAGATGGAATGCTTTTAAGGTGTCTAGAGAAGGATGAATTAACCATATCCTTACAAGAAATCCATGAAGGAATTTTTGGGTTACATTCAAATTGGTTAACCCTAGCTAAGAAACTTCTTAAGATACGATATTTTTGTCCTTCTATGAAAAATACACTTGTCACTTTGCAAAAACTTTTCATCAATGTTAGTACCATGGGAACTTAATCCATGTGTTAGCTCAAGAACTACATCCTATGACTACACCTTGGCCCTTTTATGAATGGGGTTTGGATTTGATAGGGATGATTTATCCACCATCATCAAATGGTCATAACTTCATCATTACTACAACAAAATATTTTACCAAATGGGTGGAAGTTGTGCCCTTATCCACTGCCACATGAAAGAAAAATTCCATGTTCATACTAAACCACATAATTTTTTGGTATGGTGTTCCTTAAGAAATAATAATGGATAATGAAACAAATTTCAAGAATAAGGACTTGAAAGAACTATGTAAAAAATTCCATATGATACAACATTCATCTTCAATATATTACCCACAAGGTAATGGACAAGAAGAAGCTACAAACAAGAACATCTTAAAAATATTAAAGAGGATCATGGCTAATTCAGGTAGAGATCAACACATTAAAATAAATCCTAATCTATGGGCTTATAGGACAAGCATTAGAATGCTAACAAGAGCTACACCATTTTAATTGGTTTATGGAGCTAAAGCACTTTTACCTTTGGAGGTAGAAATTCCATCTTTAAGAATCTCATTGCATGGGTTACTAAGTGAAGAAAACTATAGGGTTAATAGGTTGTAATAATTAGAGGTGCTAGATGAAAGACAATAACAATATTTTGACCATTTAAAAGTGCATCAGAATTGAATATCAAGGAACTATAACAAGCGTGCATCAAACCAAGGACATTCCAAATAGGTGATCTAGTGTTGCGAGAAAACCCTAAAAATAAAGCAAAAAGAGAAAAGAAAGGAAAATGGGAATAAAACTAGTTAGGACCTTTTTTTATCACTTCTTCTTTTGGGAAAGGAACCTACAAACTAGCTGATTGTAATGGGGAAGAATTGCAAGAACCTATCAAGAGTATACACATGAAGCAGATGAAAGGGTATAAAGAAAAAGAGTATCAGAAAATTAGATGAGAGAGAATCCTATTTATTTTAAATAGTCAAAAGAGATCTTGAAAATTCCAAAAAACATTGAAAAATAGAAAAGTGAAAAAAATAAAAAATGTAGAAAAGACCAAAAACAATGAAAAATTGAGCATGAAGAAAGCCAAAAACATTCAGAAATTATCCTCAAAAAGATGTTGTCTTGGTGAAAAACTAGAAAATAGGCACCTTGATGATAAATACCAAAAAAAAAGAAAAAAGAGAAAAATACCAAAAATGAAGAAAAAAACATAGGGAAAAAGTGCCTTGGTGAAAACCTAGCAAATAGGCACCTTGGTAGAAAAAAATGGGAAAAATCTTGAAAAGATCAAAAAGAGCAAGTCAATTCAATCCATGAAAACTTGATAAATAGATGCCATTGAAATTCCAAGTTGGTCTCATTCCTAGTCATCATCCTTGTAGATATTGCATTCGCTAGCATTTGTATTTATTGAATAATAAAACTCCATAGTTGCATTTGTGCATACCTAAGGGTTTTGTCACAAATCAAAAAAATATCCCAAGTTAAACAAATGACACAACATCAAAATGGGGGAAAATCTATCCTATGAGAAGGAAGGATCCATCAAAACAAACAACAAATTGACACCAAATCAATCCATCAAATCACAAACCAAAAACTTACATGATCGATGCTAATCCAAACATCAATCCAACAAATGCATAATTTGACCCAAGATCTCACCAATAATTTATGTTTACCAGGATTAAAAATATTAAATGGATGAAAGTATACTTGCATTATGGATTCAAAAAATAGTGCAAATTTTTTTCTAAGTGATTACTTGATTGATGAAATCATGTCATTCTAGCAAATTGATGAAAGTTTTTAAGCTAGACAAGCAATGATGAATGCATGATTTTTTATTCATTTCTGAATGAGTGTCTTAAGGTCAAGGTTTCAAAATATGTATCATAGGTCTAAGGACATGAACATCAAAGAATCATCAATGACATGTACATAAGATGAAACTAAGATCTTTGTTTGTTTACACAATAGGATACCTTGGATATTTTGATGTTAAATATCATAATACCAAAATCCACTTGCAACATAGAATCTGAAGAAAGCGGTATTCATACTCTCATGATTGATTTCAATCAGTGATAGTTGTACCAAGTTTGGGAAAGAAACACGGAAAATAAAAGTGGTATTCATATCATCATAGTTAAACTAGTGATGGTTATACTAATTTTAGGTCTCAAAAACTACTCAATGATGAATATAAGCTCCTAAGTTTATGAATAGTGACATCTAGCTGAATGCGTACTAGATTAAATTCATTGAAGTTGTTTCCTTTTCTTAGCTCAAAAAATATTTTGAAAAATAGAAAAAGAAAGCGGTTGGAGTGAATAAAAAATAAAAAATCAAACGTTCATCAAAAACCTTATATGAAAAGTGTGTTGGAAATCAAAAATAAAAACCAAAGGTGCATTGCATTTAAATCATGTTACATTTATTTTCATTTCATATCATTGTAATCTTGCATCCATTTAGGGCATTAACCTTAGTTGCATTAAATTCATTGCATTAGAATGCATTCATTTTAAATCAAATCATTGAGTTATCTTTATAGTTCATATCATTAAGTTCATTTTAAATTGCATTGCTTTAATTTGCATTCATTTTAGTTCATACCATGTAGTTGCATTAATTGCATCTTCCAAGTTCACATCATGACATTATTAATTGCATTGCATTAAGTCATTTTAAACATGTCATTTAATTCCATCTCATTAGTACATTGCATTTTACATATACATGCATTCATTATGGTTCATTACATTTAAATTTTGAGTTATATTGAAAATATAAGTGTATTAGTTAATCCATTTGCATTTAGATCATCATTAACCATTACATTATCATTAATATAATTCATTTCATCCATTTATAATATCTATCATTACATCATATACTTATATTAAATCCATACATTACATTAAATAAGTGCATTAAAGTGCATCCATTATATTTACATTTACATATCATTGCATTGCATTGCATCATCCATAACATCCTATAAATGGGTATGTGCAAGATCATGAGGGGCCAAACTATGCCCTTAAGTGGCAATGAAAAATCATCAAATTAGGGTTAGTCAACTTGACGTGAAAATTTCAACTAGCTATGAACCTAATATCAAAAAGTTGTAAGAATAGAATCTATAGAAAATTGAATTTAGTTTCTAAACTACTAGGCCTTTTTTGAGAAAAAGTTAGTATGATTGGTGAAAAGTATAGATTTCAATGCAATAGTACAAAAATTTCAGGAAAAAAATAATAAGTAGGTGTATGTCTGACCACCTTAATCATAATCAAATGATAATATTTTATTATAAGATTTTATATATTAGTAGTAGACTCATGCTCGGATGTGACGCATATTTTTTTTGTAGTTTTATTCTAAAAAAATAATTAATTATGATTTTTTTGCTACAACATTTTCAAAATAAAAAAACTCCTATGTCTGACCACCTTAACTCATTCAAAACTTTACAAAATTCAATTTCTATTTTTATTTCCTTATAGTAGGCGAAGCATAGAATGTGACACATTTTTCGGATTTCAAAAATGTTATACCATCTGAAAGTTATAGTCATTTTTCAATCAGTATATAAATCACCACTTTAGAGGTAGCTCAATTAGAAAATAACTAATAATTAGTTACCAAATTCAAAATTTGACAGCAATTATATCGATAGAAAGCTGATAATCTCCTTAAGATACCCTTTTCATTTTATCAAATTCGGGTGAAAAAAAAGTCGTCAGCTACATTGTCAAAGTTTTGAACTGACATCACCACTTTTTGGCCCCTCATGATCTTGCACATACCCAATGTAGCCATAAACATCATCTCATAAGAATTAATCATTAAATCATTAAAGCATTACATATTCATCATTATACATTGTTAAACTTTAAAACATGTATTAAATATATCCATCTAATTTATGTCATAAATGAGACAGTCATTTTCATAAATAGGAATAAACATGTGCATTCATATCAAAAACTGCATCTGAAAACCATCAAAACATATCATATTGAGATAGAATCATATAGAATTTCATATCATATAAAACACCTGAAAGGAAGTCCAACACATAATGACATCATATAAGGTAAATCTATCAACAAATATTAGAGATCATGATATCATCAAAGTTCATCAAGCATAATAAGTATCAAATCATAAACAATGCCATCTGACAAAATAATAATGAAACAAGTGTCTCGCTATCAAAATATCATAATATACAAAAAAATGGCTCAATTATATACATCAACTACCAAATCCACCTTGCACCCTAACTCTTTCGCCTCTCATATGGACTCCACCTCTGACTAGAGTGGGGGCAACAATAACAAGGATAACCACCCTACCTCCCCATATTCCTCTATCAGCCCATCATCCCTAGTGACCCTGTCTCCTGCCACAACTTCCATCATCATAAAAAACCTCCTCAATCCAAGCCATTGGCTAAGCTAGATCTATGAATCTAGGAAATGGGTTTTCCATGAACCACTAAGTGTAATTGTCTATCATGTGGAAATCTACGATATGCTCCCTCATGTCCCATGCCAGATGAGGTAGTTGTAGTAGCTCATCCAAAAATATAATGTAATCAATTTGAGGACCCCAAAAGGATCTCTTAACATGTACCTATTATACACTAAGTTTGCACCCTTGTTTCAAGCTCTCGTAGTCTTGATAACCTAGTATAACATGGGAATCATCTCCAGGTTGTAGGACCTATGGTAACTAAGATGAGACCTCCAGGTTCTAGCTAGTTCCTCTTGGATAATCACCTTAATTTGCTTCTAGACATGAAAACTAAACTTTTGAGGGAAAGGGATAGAAGGAATGCTTGGAAAGGGAAATGACTAAAAGCAAACTACCTACTAGGTGATACACCAAAATTAGGGTATGAATTGCAACATAAAGGGATAGAATCAATGAAAGGCTTAGGTCTAGCAGGTCACAACTTACTGAATAGGCTTGCATAAGTGTTTCATAAGAGGGCCTGAACATAAGGCACAACCTATGACCTGCAAGCAGACATTCACTTCTGCAGCTCGGTGTAGGATTGAGACAAGACTGTTAGGGGGCTGAAGTATACCCACAAAAACATCTAAATCAGATCAAACACAATAACACACACAATTACAGAAAGTAAGAGGGATCAGGAACCCTAAGTTGTCATTGAAAACATGCATAGACTTCAATTCGTTAAGAGATGATTCAGACAAGGAAGCATAGGGACATGAAGAATTGTCACAAAATACATTTGCAATATTTGAATTATCAATGAAAGATTTACAACTGTATAAGCCAGAGGATAGAAATGATACCATAGATGACCCTTAAGAAAAGTGAAATTATTTTACAATTGTCCAACTCTGAGCTCAAAAGCTCTAAAAAAAAACAATATATACCTCTCCTCTAAACAAGCAGGAGAAAAACCTAACTAGGGTTACAAATTTTACATATAATAATCAAACCCTAATTGCCATCAAATTTGATCATAAATACATCTCTACAAAATCATAGCCGATCAGATATTCATCTTTGCATGCCCATCCCTATACTGAAATCAACCTGCGGACAAGCAACCTCCGTTCACCAACCTTCCTGCAACTCGGACTCATCATGAAGGCTCTCAATCTAATCCTGAAGATATTTGGGTTTAAAATGATTAACCCCTACAAAAGGTGGTGCCAAGCTAATTAAAGCCTCAACATGACATGGTACTCTGTAAAATCCATGGTGCCGATGATCAAATCATCTATCATCATCCTTCCAACCATCCCTGTCATAAAGAATTAAATCCCAGCTACTCAAAGTGTCATTCATGGCTGCAAAAATGCAAACCCTAGGAAAAACCTTCACAGAAGATTCAAATTCAAATGGTAATGGCTAGCAAAGCTTCAAATTAAAATGCAACCTTCGATGAGAAATTTCCCTAGTAGATGAACAGCTGCGATGCACCTTCTAAAATAGTCTAAAACATTTCTAACAAGCCAAATACCACCCTGGAAGTTAGCAGCCAATCGGAAGTGAGAAAATCAATGTGATAGGGTAGACCTTGGACCCACGGCCCTGAGAGCGCATCAGACGGTTGTTGTTATACCACTAGCTTAAATAGCATGCATCTTACCTTGGCGGTATAACGACGATCATCGATCCTGCTCAAAACTTAATCCTTTGAGGAAGTCGACCCCACTGATAAACTTCCACCTATTCAAAACCCCAGCCAATGAGGAGCGAGCACATTAGAAAATAGGACCCACTGTTAGAGCCGTGGTAATAAAGTAGCATCAATGGCTGTCACATGATTGCAAGGGAAAGGAATATTCCTTGTGAACATGTGACAACCATCAAATCTTTGAGGAAAGACAGCCACCGGGCCCCGCTGACACCTCTCCATGTCACCAAACTCGTGGCCAACCAGAAGCGGATACCTCAGACTATGTGGCAATGGACCCACTGGAAAATGCACTCTGTAGATAGGAAGATTGACGATTGTCACAAGATCTCATGGAATCTTCTGAGGCCATGAGATCATGTGACAATCATCAGATGTAGAATCTTGACTTTAGCCGCTAAGCAGAGACCGCCAACTTAAGAGGTAATTATTTGTGAGATCACTAAATGTTAGAGCTTTGATCGCTGGGAATCAAAGATTTGGCGACTGAAGGATTTAATTGCACACATGCATTTTGGCGAAACTTAAGTGGTCGATAAAGTAACAAAGAATTATAACAGGCCAAAGGGTTTTCTAGGGTTTTTTGCTTATAACGGCTACATTTATGAATTTTTTTGGACTGTAGACCAGGGGACTTTAGAAATTTGCAAAGGCTAGAGAATAGGGTAGAACACCATGAAATTTTTTGAGGTGCTTGGCAGGGTTAAAACAGGGACCTAGGGATAGATTTTAGCCAAATTTGTATAGAATAGGAAAATTATGGTAACATTTTGGCAATTTCTACTGGATGTCAGCCTGCTAGACATTGATCAGTGGCCTTAAAGCAATCCATTGGGCATGGGGTCATTTCTGGAACACAGAAAACTCTTAACAAAGAAACCTGGAACAAAATTGTGCCCGAGCACTTCTTGGAAACTAGGGAACTAAGCTAGAAAATAGGGACAGAAAGTAGGAAAACCTAACCTATCCTAAACTAATCAGTTATAGAAACTTGGTCAAACAAAACCATTCACTGGTTGTGAAAAATAGCTACCTTTCCTCATTAGGATATTTTGCATTGGACACATGAGGATAGCTACAAAGATATGAGGCACACAAAAATTTGTTAAATAATTATTAGCTACCTCTACAAGAATAGGATCAAGTTTACCTTCCTCTAATTGATCATATGGAGGGGCCTTGGTAAACTCCTTCTGTGCCAAGTATCTGATGGGGCAGCCTCTTGAAAGTCTGAAGGCAGGACTTTCCTTGATGGATTCTTCTTTATCTTCATGGTTTCCCTCCACCATGGGTAGCCATGTCAACTCATCATCTGTGGATAGGGGACTGACATCCTCCTCAACTTTTAAACAAGCCAAGAGCTCATCAAAGTTGTCAATATCTTGAAGATCTGGAGTTGGCTCCAACCTTTGCTCATGCAGCAGCTTCTCAGAAAGAGAGCAATCCAAAACTAGGCCTCCTTCTATAGGCACATAACTTTGAACCTACACTCCAAGGAATAGGAATTCATCATTCAATTTGTTAAAAAAGACCTCTATGATATTGGAAAAATCATACTCTTCAAGGCTTTTGTCTATGTTCTTTTCTTGGAAAAGCTCTTCCATAACTTTAACATTCTGCTCAACAAAACTAGGTAGCTCATCTAATAAAAGCACAACATCCTCTTCTATATCAACCTCCTATTGATGGTGAACCTTTTGTTTTGATTGATCTTCAGCCATAGGTAATGGCATGGTCTACTCTTCATCATCAAAAAAGAGGGGAAGCTCATCAAACAAACCAACCAAGAGTTCAAGTTGAGCATCAATCTCCACCTCCTCACCTTGTTGTCCCACTTCACCACAGTCATCACTCTGTACTGATACCTCAGATTTTCTCTCCTCCTCTTCAAATGAAAGCTCATTTACCACAGGTCCTTGCTCAGACACTAGACTAGTATCTTTGAAAAGATCTAGTATATGATAGCCAGGAGGTAGAGTCCATTGGGGTATCCACAACACTTCATCATCTTGAGAGACCAAAGGGACCTCTTGAGATAAAAAAATTTTCTTGAACAGGCTGTTCTTGCAGAGTGGTAGACTGAATCTCAAGTATAGGCTCTTGGAAAGAATTTTTTGCCTTAAAACTTGGGATATGAAATTGAGGGGGCTTAGAGGGAGACATAGAAGGCATACCCATCTTGAAGCTTGGAAAATTGAAGGCCCTATCATCTTGGTGTTGGTCCCTTGCAGCTAGCTCTATTTCAATATAATCTTTAGACTGTTGCAAACCACAATAAGGTTGCAACTGCTCCAAAATAGGCTCAGATTCTTAAAGGGTGCTCTTAAGACTTGGAAATGAGCACTTTGTATGCTTTTCAGGTGTAGGCTCATGAGGAAAATAGGTCCTCTAGCTTGAAATTTTAGGTCTAAGAGCCTCTTGTTGAGCAATTTGTGATCTCAACCTTGTTGTCTCAATGTCAGCTTAGTGTCTGATCTCTTCTTGGAATTTTTTTATTTGTTGCTCATCAAAAAGAGTCTCTACCACTTGGTAAGGGATGAACCCTTGCTCATAACTCTGAGCTTCCATTTCTTGCTGCTCCTTGATCTTAGACACTTGCTTAATTAAATCAAGCAATAGGTTCTTTGTCTTGTCTTGCTCCTTCATTGAGTTTGGGCTCTGAGTTTGTTGCCATTTAGGCTGAGAAGGGGGGGCTGGGTGGTAAGCATGATGGGGCAACTGGCTTTTCATTTGTTGTTGTGCCCTTTGTGCCCATGATCCATCTTGTCGGAGGGCTCGCTCATAATCTTGCACAAGGGCAAAATCATTTGGGGCATGTTGGATATAATGACAGCCTTGTATTGTATGCAAGCTTGGGATAAAAGCAGGCTTTGGGTGGCTTTGATAAGGCTAATGACTAGCCCATTGAGCATTGCTCTCATAATAGGATGGTGAGTAACCTGACTGTCCATAATAACTTGACATGTCTGCTCATGCAATTAGTTGGAATTTGAATATGAAATATTTGAGACATACCCGCACTTGATCATTGAAACCAATAGACTTTCCAGAGTCACCATATATGCAACAAAATGACCTCTCCTAGGTCTATAGCATGCTATCAACATATCAGAGATAGCATATCTTCTGTAATGAACCTCTTTTGTTGTCCCATTGGGTGTGCTAGAATTCTTATACACTAAGTTTGCACCCTTGTTTCAAGCTCTCGTAGTCTTGATAACCTAGTATAACATGGGAATCATCTCTAGGTTGTGGGACATATGCTAACTAAGATGAGACCTCTAGGTTCTAGGCTGGTTCCTCTTGGATAATCACCTTAATTTGCTTCTAGACATGAAAACTAAACTTTTGAGGGAAAGGGATAGAAGGAATGCTTGGAAAGGGAAATGACTGAAAGCAAACTACCTACTAGGTGATACACCGAAATTAGGGTATGAATTGCAGCATAGAGGGATAGAATCAATGAAAGGCTTAGGTCTAGTAGGTCACAACATACTAAATAGGCTTGCGTAAGTGTTTCATAAGAGGGCCTGAACATAAGGCACAACCTATGACCTGCAAGCAGACATTCACTTCTGCAACTTGGTGTAGGATTGAGACAAGATTGTTAGGGGGCTGAAGTATACCCACAAAAACTTCTTAATCAGATCAAACATAACAACACACACAATTAAAAAAATTAAGAGGGATCAGGAACCCTAATTTTTCATTGAAAACATGCATAGACTTCAATTCATTAAGAGATTATTCAGACAAGGAAGCATAGGGACATGAAGAATTGTCACAAAATACCTTTGCAATATTTGAATTATCAATGAAAGATTTACAACTATATAAGCCAGAGGGTAGAAATGATACCATAGATGACCCTTAAGAAAAGTGAAATTCTTTTACAATTATCCAACTCTAAGCTCAAAAGCTCCAAAAAAAACAATATATACCTCTCCTCTAAACAAGCGGGAGCGAAACCTAACTAGGGTTATAGATTTTACATATAATAATCAAACCCTAACTGCCATCAAATCTGATCATAAATACATCTCTACAAAATCATAGCTGATCAGATATTCATCTTTGCATGCCCATCCCTGTACGAAAATCAAGCTACAGACAAGCAACCTCGGTTCACCAACCTTCCTGCAACTCGGCTTTGTCATGAAGGCTCTCAATCTGATCCTAAAGATATTTGGGTTTAAAATGATTAACCCCTGCCAAAGGTGGCACCAAGCTCATTAAAGCCTCAACACAACATGTTACTCTATAAAATCCATGGTGCCAATGATCAGATCATCTATCATCATCCTTCCAACCATCCCTATGCTGAAGAATTAAATCCCAACTTCTCAAAGTGTCGTGCATGGCCGCAAAAATGCAAACCGTTGATGAGAAATTTCCTCGGCAGATGAACAGCTGTGATGCACCTTTTAAAATAGTCTTGTTAGCCCATTTTCATGTCACAGCTAAATTCCTTAGAAAATGGTCTACCCCTACAAAAATTTTCATTATTCTAGCTTTTTTCTTCTAGTCCCTATAGTCAGTTTTGTGCCTCTGGCTTTGAAACCCTTGCAAAATTCAAAAACTAGCTGTTGTGTGGAAAAAGCCCTATTCTATTTTTAAGTTACCTTTTTGGGTCACTTAAAACTCCTAAATGTACGTGTTTTATAGTTTTGGTCAGCCCCCATTTAAATTTCTCCTAAGTCTCTAACCCTGGCGGCCTTTAAATTTCCTATGTTCTGGTGCTAATACTTTCCTAAGTCATGCTCTTTAATGTTTCCTATGTTTCAGCCTTAATATTTCCTGGGCCTGCTCTTCTGATAGCATCTTGATCCTACGGTTGTCGTAAGATCGCAAGGGTTTTGTCAGAGGCTTGCGATCTTACGATGACCATTGATTCATTTCCATGATGTAGCCTTTCTTTGCAGGCGGGTCCACTACCACATAAGCACAAATGGCATTTCCCTATTAGCTGAAGAAAATAATGAAGTGGCAGGGTTGTGTTAGAATAAGTGAAAGGTTACTTGTCCGCTTGCCAAATTCTATGATGTGGCGGTCCCTAATTCTTGGGAGTATCCTATGCAGCATGGTGGGGTAGGGCTTTACATCATCGGCAATAGATTCCAGATCTATGGTTGGCGTATAAGTGCGTAGAATCTTTTGATCCCTTCAGATCTTAAACCATCTGTCCGATCCTCTAGGGGTTCATGTCAGAGATAAGGGTGGATCCAAAATAACACGTAAGCACAGTTGGTAGTTTTTGGTTGGTCCACGAAGTAATACGTTGGCAGTTGTCAGTGGGACTTGGTTTCTGAGCTTGTCAAAGGGTCCTGACATCTGTAGAAATTGACGACGGGCGTAAGTTCTTAAGGGATGTGTTAGACGCATGAGATCTTCAAACAACCATAGATTTCACCTTTTTGAGAAGTGATAAAGTAAGGTGGGTCCACTACTACATGTCCTCGGTTGGCATTCTCTCATTGGTCGGTGTATTGCTGAGTGGGATCTTGTCAATGGGGCCTGCGGTGAAGGCTTTCTAATCTACGATTAGCGCATGATCTCAAGGAATATTCCTACCCCATGAGATCATGTGCCATCCATTGATCTTGAATCTTACTTGGACATGCCTGTGGGTCCTTTGTCAAAGATGATCAGGCAGTTTTAGTAACATGATGATAGGTGGCATAAAGTGGGCCCGGGCGGGCACCAAAGGCTTAGAGGTTCTGACAAAATTCTTAGCGGCCAGACAAAAGTTCAAAGTGGTTCGCTCATTAGCAAGGAAAAGTAGCGGAGTTCTAAAAGGTCTGGCAATTCAGCGAAGGAAGGTCGCGTGATCCCTAACTATTTTAGCAGTGGCTTAAAATTTTCTACGAAATGGCAAAAACCTTTTGTCCCCAGTTAGCCAAATGTAACCGAGGTAAGTTTATTTTCCTTTGTTCTCTAGTTCGCGGGGTTAAGCGATGGTTAAGTTTTTCATCTTGCAAATAGGAAAAAGCCTTGTCGCGTTGTCGCTAGGGGTAAACTCGAGAGTAGCGGTTGAGTTAAGACTTAAAGCCTAAGAAGAGGAGGGATCTGATGGTCGTGACTTAAAGATAGCTTAGATTCAAATGTCAACCACCGATTTGCTGCTGGCACCTTAGAAGTGACCGTTGAAATTCAAATTTGAATTTTTTGAGGGTTTCCAATGACAGAAAGGACTAGTTTTAATTGCTTTAGAGGCTGAATTTGATTTGTTTGGTGGCGCCGGTGGTTGCAGTGTGGTCCAAGCTGACATGATCGATTACAGAGAGGTTTGTACTGTGTGGGGATGGATATTTTTGGTTACTCAAGGCATTTTGCAGGTCTGATCAGATTGGTTTGTATGGTGAAATTTATGATCTTCCTGCACTTCTCAGAGATTTTTCTCATTCATGAAGATCATCCTTGGATTTGACAGACCTATACTTGGTTTTCCCTCTGAGAATTTTGTTTTTTGTTGTAATTAGGGTTAGTTTAGTTATTGGAACCCTAACCCTAGTCATCCAAAGCTTGATACATACTTTTAGGATTCCAAGATGACCAAGGGGTATAAAGGGAGTTGTGTTAGTTGTTTTAGGGGTTCCTTCTTCTGCAATTTTGAGGAGAATTGGTTCCATGAAGGGTCCTTTTCCTGTAGATTTTCTTTTCTTCTCTGCATATAGGGTGTTCTTTCTTCCTTTGTTGGTTCAGAGAATATAATACATATTGTAATTGATTTGTCTTATGTATGAGAACTCAATTTATTCTTACTATTACCAAGCTATCTCCATTTGAATTCTAAATTCATTAATCATACATCAAGGGTGTTTGATTTGTCTGTTTGCATTTCCTATGTGTTTGCAAGTGGAGTTGTCTTTGCAGAGATAACTAGTTTAGGATTAGTTTTCACGTATGTATGAGCTGAGGTGTCAAAGATATGTCATGCTTGTCTTCTAGTGGATGTTGGTTAATGTATTATATGTTTATAGGTCTCTTCTAAAGGGAGGGTTAAAAGCCTTTGGATGGGTAATAACTGTATACACCTAAAAATGGTCATCTAGACTATTAGCCCCTTTTGCTAAATCACTAATTGCTTATTCTTGATCAAATCCTAGTTCTATCATTTATTCGATTATTTTCTATGGGCTAACTATATTATCCTAAGTCTTTATTTATTTAAAAAGAATATTTCCTCCCCTTTTAATAAATAAAAAGCCCCCACTTTTCCTCTTATCCTAAGTTGCACAAATAAAGCATTATTCTTATTTTATAAAAAAGAGAAAAGCACTTTTTGTCTCATATGGACACAAAAGTCAACTCCTATTTTCTCATTGGAGGATACTTGTGCACATAGATTGCTCCTCTTTTAAGCTCCACCATTGATTAAATCTTTTGCCTCTTAATCTCCATGGTCCATTCCTTCTCATTTCCTTTAAAAGGAGAGCTCTCTTCTTCATTTCTAGATCCCCAACTTTTTATGCTAACTTTATGCTGCAGGATTTCTAGGTCACTTTAGAGTTTTTGAAAATTTCGAGCATTCTTAGCATCTACATCTCATTCTTGCATTCTTAGCTTAGCTTCATATTGATGCTTTCTTAGATTAGCTTCATTTCTATGCTCTAGATTATCTCACATAGATTAATTAGCTTGGGTTGTAACACTTGCATATTTCCTTTCATAGCTTAGCTTGCATTTCCATTTCTAGCATAGCATTGCATTACATTTTCATTCTTGATTTTTGAGGATATTGGCATTCTTGCCCTTGTCTTCATTGAATCTCCCATTGCATGGTTTACTAGCAAGGTTATAGGCTAAATAGCTCTAGCTGAGAGCATTCTTAAAAACCCTTGCACTCCATGCCTAGGGAGCTATGGATTGATTTGTGAGAGCTCATTCTTGAGTTTCCTTTCATGTAATGATCCATAGAAGTGTGACACATTTATAAGCACACAATAACATACTTGGATACACAAGTGGGTTGTTGAAGTGAGGTCTGGTCATGGTGTGTGATTGATGTTAGGCATCAACACATTGAATTTATTGCTTTCTTGTTTCATAGCTATCTATTGCAATAGGGTATTTGACTCTGTGGCCCTTTGGTTAAGGCACTCATCTATGAGAGACTTAGGGTGTCTTAGAAAACCTTTCAAGCCCATCATTAAATCATTTATATTTAGTTCCACCCTTTCCCTTTCATGTTGTTAGGATAGGTCACTGGTTTTCATACGCATTCTATGCAACTAGGGCTATTGCATGAGATCTTGGTTTCATTGAGGTATAGGATACCTATAGGGGTTTGAGAACCATCCCATAGTTAGTTATCTATAGGCTTTTAGTTTGACACAAGATGTATGTGTGTGCAGATGAGGTATACCCACCTGGGTGATGTGTAACTCAAAGAAGAAGGTGGATTCCTTTCAATCCTCATCAATTGAATTTTTTCCTTATCAAACTTGAGTGCCTACCCTGAGAACTTAGCCCATCTATTGATTCAAGTTTGGTCCTCCAAGGAAAAGCTCCAACAAACTGGCGACTCTGCTGGGGATTGAAATAAGTTTACCATTAAGAGAATCCCAAAGTCTTGCCATATTTCATTTTGGGGAAGAGTCTCATAAATGTCATAATTTGAAAGTTGTTTTCAGATCTACAAATGTATTACCTAGATTTGTTGTAAAGATTCAAAGTTATATGTGACTTCACTATGGGAGTGCTTAGAGTCTATTGGTGTTTCAAGATAGATCAATAAAAGTTTGTGTCCTCTAAAGGGGGCGGTGACTCTATACTAGAATGAACTTGAGATGTGTAAACTTGTTTCAGATTTTAGTCAAATGTGAAGGGAGGTACAACAATCAGAAAGGGCTTCCAGGTATTCCCCATTCAATATTTTGTGTTTTTGCATGGTCTTGATCAAATGGTTTTGTCATTAAAAAAAAGGGACATATAAGTGTGGAGTATGTAGGAGGGGTTCAGTGATAAAAGAAGGTTAGTTTCAAGTATAGATTTCCTGTCATTAGTCTTGAAGATTTTCAAGTGGATGTGCAAAGCTGCAGCTAGTGATGGATGTTCACAGGGTTTCTTTTGTCAAAGGATATGTGCCATTTTTTTATGATGGCATACCTGGTTTCCCTAATAAGATCCCTGATGGAATTAGGAAATATTTACCAAAGTATGATAGGGACTAGTATCAGTTAGCAAGGAAGCATGTTCAATGCTTTGCTGATGTGATGAATGATTTTGATGTTTTCCATGAAGACCTATGGATGAAATTGTTTGTTCAAACTTTAGAAGATGATGCTAAAGATTGGTTATCTTTTCTACCAGCATGTTCAATTTCATCTTGGCATGAGATGCATTCGGCCTTCATGGAGCAATTTGGAGAAAGGCTAAGCATATCTGATTCTTATGATAATTTTTTTAAAATTCACATTGAGAGTGATGAACTTGTCCCTCAATTCAATATCAGATTTGCAAAAGTATTGAATAAAATCCCTGAGAGTTATAGACCCAATGATCAAGTATGTATGAATGTCTACTTTGATGCATTTGGTAAGAAAATAAATTACTTGCTGAGGGATAAAGAACCTAAGTCATTATATCAGGCATTTATAACTACGATGGACATTGAAAACAATTTGAAATATGGATTGACCAGAGGTCATTTTTCCATGAATGTATGCTGGTATAATGAATATGAAAGAAAAGAAGAATGTGGTGTTGATACCACAATTCCAATTTAGTGTATCAACACTTCTACTGTAGTTTATAATCAAGTTGAAATGTCAAATCAGGATATGTGTATAAATATTGTTGAATCTCTTGCTACTAATGAGACATGTGTTCAAGATGCTATAGCAGTAAGATATATTCCAGACCTTGGTAGAATTGAGCAGTGTGATGGTGTTTTGAGTCATGAATTAGCCACTCCAGTCAATTCTTGTAATTTTGATTATGAGCATGATTTTGCTAATGTTCCTAGGCATGAGGTTGCTGCTTCTATATCTCAGTGTTATACAAATGAGGAGGCTAAAAGTCATGTCTCTACTAATGAGTTTGAAGTTTTTGTACAAGATGAGGAATGTGATTCACAGATATATCAATCACTGTTAGAGGAACATAGTGCTGAAAGTGGTTACTCAGGTGAGAGTGATGAAGGCAGTGATGTTGAGGTGTCTTCATATGAGTCAGATGCTACCTGGGAGGAAGAGAGTAATGATGGAAGTGAACATTCCTGTGACAATGAATGTGCATCTCAATTTGTACATTGTACAAATCAGTTTGAATATGAGGATGTTGAGAATGTTTTGTCCTCAAGGTTTGAAGATAAGGAAATGGTAATTCAATGTGATATCAGTGAGGATGAACATGAAGATTTGAGTAAAGGGTTATCTAATGGTCCTGCATTGGATAATGTGGTTGCAACATATAATAGAGAGTTTAGGGGTGAACCATGGTTTTTCTATGATGATTTTCCTAAACAAGATAATGAGGAAGATATAATTGAGGACACTATATGCTTGGTAGATGATGTTGACTGTGAATCTACATATAGTTCTGATTTTTCTTTGTGTGCTGAGAATCTCCATGGAGATGAAATGGGTAGTGAGTTTAAAGTTTTTTCTAATACTTTATATGATGAGGACTATGATGATGATCAACCCATTTTTTGTCATAATGTGAAACAAGGAGTATTACATGGAATTATCAATCCATTGTTTGAAGAACACATGGAGGTCTCAAATATAGAAAAATTTGATGATGATGACATGTGTAAGTACAAATATGATTATTCTTTTGAACTTCAACTAGCTACACTTGAGGATATGCATAGTCAAGGTATGAATGAAGACTTTTATCAAGTAAAGTATGTGACTTTTGCATTTCGGATTGATGGCATGCATGAATCACTAGATAAGGATTAGTTTTAGTTTGAGGATTGTGTTCATGAGCATGCTGAGTCTTACTTTCATAGTGAGCAAGATGACGAGAATGCTTCAGGTTTTTACATGCACTATGAGAATGTAGACAAAAATTTTGTTTTGCCTGATGGATTGATTAAAAGTGTTGATATGTTTGGTGAAACAAATGGGAATAAAATATCTAGCTTACCTCAAGAAGAAAGGAATGAAAATTAGGTATATGACAGAGGTAAGAAATTTTGAAAGCTTCCAGTGGTTCAGGACCATGGTTTGTACATAATAGGAATAACTTTCCTATTTTTTTTAAGTTGTTCAAGAAAGTTTTATGGATTGGTCTGCTTCTCCCAGAGATCTGATTTCTTTCCATGCCTGCAAGAGGCATGCATCCCTAGAAAGAGCCATTCTTAGCCCATTTTCATGTCATAGCTAAATTCCTTAGAAAATGGTCCACCCCTGTAAAAATTTTCATGGTTCTAGCTTTTTTCTTTTGGTCCCTACAATCATTTTCGTGTCTCTGGCTTTGAAACCCTTACAAAATTCAAAAACTAGCCATTGTGTGGAAAAAGCCCTAAAATACCTAGGCCCTATTCTATTTTTAAGTTACCTTTTTGGGTTACTTAAAACTCCTAAATGCACATGTTTTATATTTTTGGTCAGCCCCCATTTAAATTTTTCCTAAGTCTCTAACCCCAGCGGCCTTTAATTTTCCTAAGTTCTAGCGCTAATACTTTCCTAAGTTGTGCCCTTTAATGTTTCCTATGTTTTGGCCTTAATATTTCCTGGGCCGAGTCTTTCGACAACATCTTGATCCTATGGTTGTCATAAGATTGCAAGGGTTTTGTCAGAGGCTTGCGATCTTACGACGACCGTTGATTCATTTCCATGATGTAGCCTTTCTTTGCAGGTGGGTCCATTGCCACATAAGCACAAGTGGTGTTTCCCTATTGGCTGAAGGAATTAATGAAGTGGCAAGGTTGCATCAAAATAAGTGAAAGGTTACTTGTCCGCTTGCCAAATTCTATGATGTGGCAGTCCCTGATTCATGGGAGTATCCTATGCAGCATGGTGGGGTAGGGCTTTAAATCATCAACAAAAGATTCCAGATCTACGGTTGGCAGATAAGCTCGTAGAATCTTTTGAGCCCTTTAGATCTTGCACCATCTATCTGATCCTCCAGGTGTTCATGTCAGAGATAAGGGTGGGTCCAAAATAACATGTAAGCATAGTTGGTAGTTTTTGGTTGGGCCATGAAGTAATACATTGGCAGTTGTTAGTGGGACCTAGTTTTTGAGCTTGTCAGAGGGTCTTGACATCTGCAAAAATTGACGATGGGCGTAAGTTCTTAAGGGATGTGTTAGACGCATGAGATCTTTAGACAACCATCAATTTCACCTTTTTCAGAAGCAATAAAGTAAGGTGGGTCCACTGCTATGTGTCCTTAGTTGGTGTTATCTCATTGGTCAGTGTATTACTCAGTGGGATCTTGTCAATGGGGCCTGCAGTGAAGGCTTTTCGATCTACAGTCGACGCATGATCTCAAGGAATATTCCTACCCCATGAGATCATGCACCATCCATTGATCTTGAATCTTACTTGTATGTGCCTGTGGGTCCTGTGTCAGACATGATCGAGCAGTTTCAGTGAGTCACATGATGACAGGTGGCATAAAGCGGGCCCGGGTGGGGGCCAAAGGCTTAGAGGTTCTGAAAAAATTCTTAGCGGCCCGACAAAAGTTCAAAGTGGTTCGTTCATTTGCAAAGAAAAGTAGGGGAGTTCTAAAAGGTCTGCAGATTCAGCGAAGGAAGGCCGCGTGATCAATAAGTATTTTAGAGGTGGCTTAAAATGTTCTGTGAACTGGCGAAAACCTTTTGTCGCTAGTTCACCAAATGTAACTGGGGTAAGTTTTTTTTCCTTTGTTCGCTAGTTCATGCGGTTAAGCGGTGGTTAAGTTTTTCATCTCACAAATAGGAAAAAGCCTTGTCGCATTATCGCTAGGAGTAAACCTGAGGGTAGCGGTTGAGTTAAGACTTAAAGCCTGGGAAGAGGAGGGATCTAACGGTCGTAACTTAAAGATAGCTTAGATTCAAATGTCAACCACCGATTTGTTGTTGGCACCTTAGAAGTGACCGTTGAAAGTCAAATTTGAATTTTTTGAGGGTTTCCAATGATAGAAAGGACTGGTTTTAATTTCTTTAGAGGCCAGATTTGATTTGTTTGGTGGCATCGGTGGTTGCAATGTGGTCCAGGCTGACATGATCAATTGCAGAGAGGTTTGTACTGTGTGGGGATGGATATTTTTGGTTGCTCAAGGCATTTTGTAGGTCTGATTAGATTGGTTTGTATGGTGAAATTTATGATCTTCCTGCACTTCTTAGAGATTTTTCTCATTCATGAAGATCATCCTTGGATTTGACAGACCTATACTTGGTTTTCCCTTTGAGAATTTTGTTTTTTGTTGTAATAAAGGTTAGTGTAGTTGTTGGAACCCTAACCCTAGTCATTTGAAGCTTGATGCATCCTTTTAGGATTCCAAGATGACTAGGGGGTATAAAGGGAGTTGTGTTAGTTTTTTTAGGGGTTCCTTCTTCTACAATTTTGAGGAGAATTGGTTCCATGAAGGGTCCTTTTCCTGTAGATTTTCTTTTCTTCTCTGCATATAGGGTGTTCTTTCTTCCTTTGTTGGTTCAGAGAATATAATACATATTGTAATTGATTTGTCTTATGTATGAGGACTCAATTTATTCTTACTGTTACCAAGCTATCTCCATTTGAATTTTGAATTCATTAATCATACATCAAGGGTGTTTGATTTGTCTTTTTACATTTCCTATGTGTTTGCAAGTGGAGTTGTCTTCGTAGAGATAACTAGTTTAGGATTAGTTTTCATGTATGTATGAGATGAGGTGTCAAAGATATGTCATGCTTGTCTTCTAGTGGATGCTGGTTAATGTATTATCTATTTATAGGTCTCTTCTAAGGGGAGGGTTAAAAGGCTTTGGATGGGTAATAACATACTTGGATACACAAGTGGGTTGTTGAAGTGAGGTCTGGTCATGGTGTGTGATTGATGTTAGGCATCAACACATTGAATTTGTTGCTTTCTTATTTCATAGTTGTCTATTGCAATAGGGTATTTGACTCTGTGGTCCTTTGGATAAGGTACTAGTCTATGAGAGACTTAGGGTGTCTCAAGAAACCTTTCAAGCCCATCATTAAATAATTTACATTCAGTTTCACCCTCTCCCTTTCATGTTGTTAGGATAAGTCTCTGGTTTTCATACCCATTCTATGCAAGTAGGGCTATTGCATGAGATCTTGGTTTCATTGAGGTATAGGATACCTATAGGGGTTTGAGAACCATTCCATAGTCAGTTACCTACAGGCCTATAGTTTGACACAAGATGTATGTGTGTGTAGATGAGGTATACCCACCTAAGTGATGTGGAGCTCAAAGAAGGAGGATTCCTTTCAATCCTCATGAATTGGACTTTTTCCTTGTCAAACTTGAGTGCCTGCCCTGAGAACTTAGCCCATCTATTGATTCAAGTTTGGTCCTCCAAGGAAAAGCTCCAACAAGTCTAAAACCCTTCTGACAAGTCAAATGCCACCCTGGAATTCAGTAGCCAATCTTAACTGAGAAAATCAGTGTGACAGGGCATACCTTAGACCCACGGCCCTGAGAGTGCATCAGATGGTTGTCGTTATACCACCAGCTTAAATAGCATGCATCTTATTTTGGTGGTATAATGACGATTGTCAATCCTACTCAGAACTTAATCCTTTGAGGAAGCTGACCCCACCCAAAAAATTCCACCTATTCAAAACCCCAGCCAACGAGGAGCGAGCACATCAAGAAAGAGGACCCACTGTCAGATTTGTGGCAATAAAGTAGCATCAACGGCTATCGCATGATCACAAGGGAAAGGAATATTCCTTGTGAACATGCGACAACTGTCAGATCTTTGAGGAAAGATAGTGACCAGGCCCCGCTGACACCTCTACATGTCACTAAACTCATGGCCAACTAGAAACAGACACCTCAGACTACGTGGCAATGGACCCACTGGCAAACACACTCTACAGACAGGAAGATCGACGGTCATTGCAAGATCTCATGGAATCTTCTGAGGCCATGAGATCATGCGACAACCGTCAGATGTAGAATCTTGACTTTAGCCGCTAAGCAGAGACCCCCAAATTAAGAGGTAACCATTCCCGGGATCGCTAAATGTTAGAGCCTTGACCACCAGGAATTGGAGATTTGGCGACTGAAGGATTTAATTGCACACATGCATTTTGGGGAAAATTAAGTGGCTGATAAAGTAATAAAGAATTATAACAGGTCAAAGGGTTTTCTAGGGTTTTTTGCTTATAACAGCTACATTTATGAATTTTTTTGGACTGCAGACCAAGGGACTTTAGAAATTTGCAGAGGCCAGAGAACAAGGCATAACACCATGAAATTTTTTGAGGTGCTTGGCAGGGTTAAAATAGGGACCTAGGGATAGATTTTAGCCAAATTTGTATAGAATAGGAAAATTATGGTAATAGTAACCATGCATAGAGGGCTAACCCATGAGACATACCCTGAATTCATCTAAACTATCTTAGAACCCTTTAAAGAAAAATATCTCAATCACCAAGCGTGTGTACCCTATCATCTAGTGATGCATGCACATAAATGGTAGCTCTGTTGAATCCTTAGGCAATGGCTCACAACCTAGATATGGTCTCCAGACCACCTGATAATTATCATCAATAATATAGTGCCAGTAATCCACCCTCACCAAGTGGGCCTACACAACCATCCCCTCATATATGAAAGTAAAGGGTCATCCTACATCCTGATGCCAAACTGCTATGGGACGAGTAACAAGAATATGCTCCCATGTCCATAACTATAGAAGAACCACACCAGCATTAAGAATGGTCCCGCATTGATTAACAATATCATGTGGCTCATGATATAACTATGCTAACATATAGGAACCCCAATCAAACATGCGATAATGTGCAATCATATCCTCAAGAATCCAGCCCCAACCAGCTCCAAAACCATGACCTCATCCATTTGGAACCAAGAAACCACCAACTAGTACACCTAGGACTACTGGAAGCATGGGGAATGAAGGAAACTGAGCTCACTAAATGCTCTCATCTTTGATGGTCAAATCAGAAAAGATATTCGTACATCCACCTGATCAAACACCTAATCATAATAAGTGATTTCCCCATGAGTAGGGATCTACAACAACCTCTAAATATCCTTGGGAGTGATCATCATCTCTCCCATTCAAAAGTGAAAGGTGTTATGGTCAGAGTGATAACACTATGCCATAGCGATAAGAAGACCTCAATTCAGACATATTCGAGGGAGAGCTAATAGGAAAGACAACCCACATAGAACTATAACTCGGTGCTCTAGTCCACTCAAATCATCAATCCTATCAAATTGTAAGGGAAATAGGCCTCAAACAACTAGCTTCCAAAGCTGAGCTTGCAGAAGAGAGTTTAAACATATCAAAAAGCATAATCATCACATATTGGACCATCTTAAGTCAATCAAACAATTAAATCTAATCAAACCACAATCAATTTTCTAGATTCTATTAGAGAGGATAGAAACTCCATCATCATCCACCATCTAAATCAAGATTGAAAATCAAACATTCAATATAAAATGACTCAAATTGAAATCATATGACTCGCTATCAATAGGACTAAAAAACCTAAGCCAATCAATTGATTGACAACATTAGACGGATTGGAAAACTAACTGGAAGGTTCACAAATTTTGCCAAACAGGGTGTACATGCTATTTCATTATTTAAAAGCACTGAAAATAAAATGCGCAACTTAAAACATAAAAAATGTAGAGAAAAATATTGTACACGCTACAACAAAGTGTAAGCCCTACAGAATTTAGTACGTGCTACAGGAAACTCATGTACACACTCCTAAACTGTTTAAATACATAATAAAATTTGAAAGCATCGCAGAAGGGGGTAAAATTGAAATGATGCCCTAGCTTTAGTATTTATAAGCACTACTAAAAGATTAAAAGCATTGTGAAAATTCGCAGATGCACAACAAGATATGTATACGCGCTATTAAAATGATTAAATGCACAACAAAATTAAAAAGATAAAAATTCAGTGCTGAATTTAGACAAGAGAAGTTGTTGGGGTACATACTGGAGGTCCCTAGCTAGGTGGATGTTGATATCGGTGGTCTCACTCAAACCTATGCTCTTGAATTGGGCTCACCATCGTGAAATAGCTCAGAGGGTCAGAGTGAAAATGTTAAAAGAGAGGGTAAAAATGAATAGTGAAATTTGTACCTTTTACCCCTTTATATAGCCCATGTTGGCCTAAAATAAGCTTCTTTTACCATAAAATGACCAGGGACCCAATCTTCACACCTATTTAGCCTAAACAGTGGCATTTCTCATCACAACATCACAAAAACAATATCATAAATGAAATCAAAATTCACTCATGATTGAATATCTTCAACGTAAAATTGATCAAAACATAATATCTTTCACCTGAATCAAATTTCATTTCACTTACGAGGGGTCATACACTCGGACAATCAGGACCGACATCATAATCATTGAGTCAGGGGCATAACATCAAATCAAAGCTTAATCTTTCATCAAAAATTTTTTTTGCTTATCAATCAAATGGGGCATCAAACATCAAATCAAATCGAATCAAGCATCATATCAAGAAACCTATCATCAGAAAAACCATCAGGACTTCAAATCAATCAGAACTTCATCAAATCTATCATCAATATCTACATCATCTATCAATATCGAATCAAGCATCAATCTAATCAGGACTTTGGATCAAAATGATCTGGACATTTTTTAAACCGATATGATTTGCACATCGACTCAAAGAGGGGCATTTGTAATCACCTGAAAATGGACAAGACAAAATCAAGTGAGTAATTAAGGAAAAATCAAAGCAATAAAATTAAAGCAAAATTGCAATCAAGCCATAATCCAATTATAAATAAAAATTAAAAGCCATTAAATCAATTCAAATCAAATAAATCAATTAATTATGTAATTAATCTAATTAATTGTATATAGTTCAATTTAAATCAAACTAACCCATTCAAGGTGTACACATGGCTAAACAAATCAATTAAATTTAATTTATTAAATTGAGCTATTTTCTCTCAACCACCACAGGGGAGCAAAATGCCTCAATGAATAGGAATTAAGGATTGGACTCACCTAGATCAAGCTCAAATCGAAACTCAATCACGCATAAGGTGAGAGAATCTTGGCCACCCATTTTGTCTCTTTGTCCCAAGCTTTTAGGACAATCCATTTAAATTGTCCCCAAAGGTGGAACTATGGACCTAAGACCAACTCAGACTTTATCAACTCAACTCCACCCCCTGCCCTTAGAAAAATCTATAATAGCAAGACATAAATCAAGAACAAATCATCCACAAATCATCCACAAATCTGAGAATAACATCAAACCTCTTTCATGTTTGAGCTAGAAAGGAAAATATAGTGTTAAGTAAGGCTTAATTCCTTTTAGAATTGAATTCTTAGTTTTCTTATCATTTCATTCTCATTTTAGAGCTGTCACTAATGGAGGCTTGCTAAGAGCTTCTCATTAGCAAATCTAAATAGAGGTCCAGAGAGTGCTCTTTATCTTCATTTGCTTAATTATCTTACTATTTTTTGGTAATTTAGTTATTTTGTTCATTTATTGATAATACTAACCCTATGAAGGTGCTTTGCACAACACACAACAAGTTAGAGATTTTAACTTTTAGTAATTTAAAATATTTTGAAAAATTTCTAGCATGTCATCAACCTATTTTGGCGTAGCATAAAATAACTAGCCTAGAACCCATATATAACTATCCCCAAACTATGTCAACCATCATTAACTCATAAAAGACCAAGAGTGTAGCTTCGCAACTTCAAAACTTTACCTTGAAATCAAGTTGCAAACTTGCTCCATACCATAAGTAGTCACCCTTGTAAGATCATGACCTTAAAACAATACCACATCATTGAAATGTGATCGTATACTAATACTATTACTTGAAACCTACTCAGAAGATCTCAACCCTAAGAAGTTCAGGCCAAAAGGTCATGTTGACTCACAATGACCATTGATCAGAAACTTGGCAACATTTACAAGCATCTCTCACCATCTTAACAAACTCCATTAACCTTCATATAAAAATTTGATGATGTGCCAATAATATCATTAACCTTTAAAGCTATCATTTCATTACAAAACATGTGTCACCATCTCACAAGATTATGACCTTAAGAAGTTTAGGCCAAATAATCCTAGGGAATTGCAATGAATGTTCACTTAAAACATAGGAACATCTGGTAGCATATCGGACTATCACAACTTTTAATACATCCTTTCAAAATCCTTTGTGATGCCACAACAAGGATTTTCTTCCTTTAAATATTTATGGTACATGTAGGAAAATCTCTCAATACCTCATGTGAACTTAAAGTCTTTATTATAATCGTGTGATCGTGTGTTCCCTATATATAACATTAGTCAACTACAAAACCTTAAGACACATGGCACCCTATCGCTTGTTCTCACTTTGAAAAGTTATCCCTAAAAGATTCTTGCAAACTTGTGATAGACACAAACTTAGCCACTAAATGATTCTATCACATGATTGCAACCATGAATGCTTAACAATTACTTATTATGGGATGTTTTGAAAATGTATAACTTGACTGCCACACTAATCTCATCTCAAGGTCACAACATTAAAACTTTAAAAGTTAACCTAAATTCAATGTGTGACCTTGTGCAAATAAGTTGACTTAACCACTAGTACAACATCACAACACTTTACGTTAACCCAAACATAACCTCGCAAACTTGGGCAAGACATAAATAATAACCAATAAGATAAACCCTCACATGTTCACGTCTTGCAAGTACTAAGTACTTGATAACCTGAGCTCCTATGACAAACAAGAAATTAATCCCAACATGACTTCACAAATATTATATGTAACCTAACAAAACCCTTGAAAAAGTTTGATGCATAGGACTTAATATTTTTGCAAGGTCACAACCCTTCAAACTTGAAATTTTAATATACTGCAACCTTGCACCCAACTATTTATAAGACATTTCTAGTTCACATAAATAAAACCTTAACCAAATAAGAATTTAAAATAAGTGGTAAAGCATGGACCAATGAGATAAAATAGCTTAGATCAAAAGAATTTTGACTTCCACTTGACAACAAAAAATGCTCGACACATGAAAATTTAAAAGATAGAGCATTTTCAACTAACTTTGTAGGAAAATTATCATGTACTTAGCCAAAAAAATTTATTTCCTATAGGACCAATTCTATAATACTAATCATTGATGATATGGTAGTAAATAAATAAGAATGGGGTCTCAATTAGTTATTTCCAAAACTACATACTTCAAACCCTTAAACCCGTCAACTTGTATACTCTTAAATCTGATTTGATTAAATGAAATATAAAGCATGCATGCATACACAAATTAGAATCACATGTACACAACTTGACATAATATTTTTATTGTGGAACCCCTATTAAGGGAAAAACCACGGTGGGGTTGATTACCCACAATAAATAAATACATTGTTATAAGTATAAAGTTATTATAAAATATTGGGAATGCACATGCATTCAAGCTCACTTCCTATATCTCAGTGCTCAAATAAAAATCCTCAGGCTACAACCATATGGAAGGCTCACTACCTTACAAAGTGATCACTATAAATTTGATCTGAGATTTTTTTAACTATGAAAATGACATCTACCTCATGTATGATAAAACTCCAATGTAGTATAATGCAAATCCCTATTCAACCTCTTGTTGAAAATGTTTTTATAATTGCTCAATTAGGCTCTTATTTTTCTATTAACCTCTAGCATATGCATCCATGATTCATGCCTTCATTTTTCCCTAATTTATCTCCTTATATCAAGAACTAGGTCGTCAAACCCTAATTCACCTTATCTTAAAATGACCACACCAAATATCATGTTAAAATCAATCCTTAACCATTAAATCCAAGCTAAAACTCATAAAAACCACCTTGAGATTACAAATCTCTCAATTTTCATAGTTTACCACTTACACAATATGATTTACCAACCTAGTTGGCCAAGAATAATAATACTAATAAAATTATTATTATTGACAAAATATTCCACTAATCTAATCCTTTTGATCTGTGTATATCACCAAATGATCAAGCACATACTTCAATATTATCTTGTAGCATCATTATAAACACCCATCTACACAAATCCATCGTAGTCATTAAATTCAGCAACCATTTTTCACTTGTTCCTTAAGAACACTATCACAAAGATCTTAGATAATAAAATTGTATCCCTACAGAGCACTGAAGTACTAACCCTTTGAGTTGAGGATACCTGAGTATGTCCCAAACACACTCCTAAGTGCACTCAAATAGATTCCAAATTTATTTATCACACTTTAGATTTTTTGTCTTCATGTTAATTATATTGTCTATGACTATGTCTCCCAGTCACAAATTCTAACATTGAATCATTCTCAAAGCTTCATGATATCCTCTCAAACTTTGAGTGAACAAATTATTGACTTTCATAAAAAATATCATACATGTGTGAATTGATGTCTTCAATACCCAGACCTCTGGACATCTTTTTCCATTGGCTAACACACAATAGTTCAATTAGCATTGAATAAATAGTTCTTATAATAAATTCCTCTAACTTCTTTAACAACTTGGTAACCCTCTAAGTCCTTTGATATTTTGACATCAATGACAACACATCTAACATGCCAACATTTGTCTCAATTAGATCTCTTTTATTTCAAAACTTTGTTGTAATTGGAGTTGGAGAGCATTCTAAAATTCATAAGATGATATAAATAACCCATGTTTGATCATGTGTGCATTTCTAAAATCTATTTTCTTCGAGAGATCTTTATTTTAAATATGTTTTTAAAATGATTGATGTTCCAATCTTTGATATTTGGTTTAAAACTTGGAGATTTTCACAAAATCAGAACATTTTAGAAGCCTATTTAAAATGAGTTAGACTACTACTAATTTTTAAGAAATTGAATAAAGGATGGATCCTTGAGAAACATTAACTTAATTTTAATTTAGGATCTTATTTGATTGGTAATATATATCTAGTTGATTAATATTTCAAGCCCAAAATAATCTAAGCTAGTAAGAGACAAAATTTCAGTATATCATTTGAAATAAAGGAGCTTCATATTGGGTTAATAAAAAAATGACCTAGTCCAATAAAAATCTGCATGGAGTCCTTCCTCTTTTTTGTCTATGTGAATTTTCAATTGATAAGTTAGCAATATAATGGACCATTTTAATATATTAAATCAATAAAATTAGAATCCATTTTTGGAGGTGCAAGGACACCTCTTATTTTATTTTATTAAAATTAAATTACATTAGGAAGTTTCCCCAAATATTTACAATTTTTTTTTTTTTTTAGTTTGTTAAATATTAGAGATAATGACTTTTACAGTGCTTCCTTATCTATTATAGCATATGAAGGGCCGTTATAGACTAATTATTCATAATTCCATGTCAAGGTGCTTGAAATGGACAAAAATACATTTGGCATTTTATCTACCATCTTAGCCAAGATTGTTTTTGGTTCCATAGAGAAAATATCAAACTAAAGGCACCATTATATGGAGATTGAGGATGACCATTTTCTAAAGGTCTTGGAAGCTTGATTATCTAATATATTTTTATTGAAGGAGAATAAATTTCTATCCAAAATAATCAAGTCACTACTTGATAAGGACCATGTTTTTAGGGTCATTAATTCTCCTAACATTCCAACTAATTATTTGCATTGGTATGTAGGAGGGTCCAAATAAGACCTCTTCAATCAACAATTTGTATATAGTAAGGCTTGAATACCAACCTCTATTTCTTCTTGCATCCTCTTTCTTTTTCTTTTTTTCATCTCTTCTATTAGGTGTGGTCAACTCCATCTTCTTTTGACATATATGTATTTGGTATATTCAAAGTCAACATTTATCAATATTGTAAGAGGTAGATTGATTTAAAATATATTTTGTTAATTCATAAGCAAGTTAGGATTCTAATTTCTCCATTAGAAGAAATACATAAATTATAATTCCTTATTTTTTAGAAAAATAGCATGGATATCTAATAGTAGAGTTTCATATTGGTGACCTCAGTGAAGGGGATGTGATGTGATTATGTTATTTTTTATAACTTGTTCATTCTATTTAGAATTCTGTTAAAATAGAGGGAATTTAGGTTCCTCAATCATGTGTTGGATAATATCTTATAAAAAATGATTCCAATCATTAGTAAGTAGTTGAAAATATAAATAGATAGGGGATTAGAATAATTGGATTATGGGCATTATCTATCGAAATTACATAATTTTTAAAAGAGGAGTATAAAATGGTTTTGTGACATAATAAAGATCCTATTAAACCTCCATATCTACACAAAAGGGATCTATGACTCTTTCTCATAATGAAAGTTATGATTCTAAAATTTATTTTTGGGTCTAACTCATTATATTTAATTTATGAGAAAAGGAAGCCTAAGATATTATTGTATCCTCATGTGTCTATGTTTGAGGATGATTTGTATTTAGGAATTCCCTACTAAAATGTCCTAAAAAATGGCATTATGCATAACCTAGCTTAGGTCCATCCAAAAATGTCTATTTAGAGACCATTTTTTTAATGAATTGGAACCTATTTTGGAAGCTCTTTGGTAGCATCCAAGAATACAAGAAGTATTACGAGACATTTAATATTTTCAAAAAAATCATGATCATATTTTGACTACCCACATCTCATTTTCTAAATATCTCTATCATTTGAATTTGTGTGTATTACAATAGAAAGGAATGGAGTTTAACCCTAAATAGAATAGATTTTATAATTAGAATGTTACAAATTTGATCCCAATTAATTAAAAAGATCGAGGATTTAGTCTTCAAGACTACCTTTCTCTCTTGCTTGGTAGAGAAAATAACCATACAATAACCCATCCCTTGATATAGATAAAAAGATTCAATTACACACCAAATGATCATTTAATCGTCCAAGTAGAACTTTTTTTTAAAGATAAGACTTTTAGAACTTGTTTATAGAACCCATTTCCCTCGAACCTATAGAGAATCATCTAACAACGTAATTACTCCTATGCCTTAATGAACAATATTTGTTGGAAAAGAGGGAAATCCCTTTTCATGATTATATTTGTTACTAGTACCAAAATATTTGTGAATCTAGGCAAGATCCTCTTTGATACCCAGTGGTGGGTTTTTCAAATATTTCTTTGCAGCTTTCGAGGGAATGTTTTATAGCATGGATGAGCTTTGAAATTTGGAGAAATAAAATTGAGGAAATAACCATGATGATTTGAACTTAGTGGGATCCATTCCTTTGAAGTGGAATATTATTTGGAAATATTGAAATAATTCCTTTAACAAATACCTTGAAGCTTTTAGATGTTCCTAACCTTCAAATGCCTTGATCCCCATCTTTAAATCCACTCTTCTGACCAAGGTTGGAAATTTTCTGGAAACTCTTCCGTTGATGCCAGACAGAAGGGTAAATTTGTCCATTCTACAGAAGAAACAAATGATTTTTGCCTGCTAGATTTCCTATGATTTTGGTAGAGTGTTTTGACGGTGCCTTTCAACTTGGTTTACGCACAATACGTTTTTATTCATTACGGTTTTGACAATAAGAAAAAAAAAATTACCTTCACATCTATGACACCTGAACTGCAAATACAGTTTCACTTTTTTTTTTATGTTTTTCCTAATGTTATATAGCCCAATAACTACCTCATAAAGGGGAAAAGAAAATGAAGGAAAGCTTTCTTCGATTGTCTTCGCAAACTAGTACTCACTTCTATAAAATATTTACAGAAGCCATTCTCACTTATAAACATTAAATTAATAAATAGTTAAGATTTAAAATCACTGCATCCAAATGTGATCTTAAGATTTATTATAATAAAATTTTATTTAAAAATTAATAAATAAAAAAATTCAAGATTGAATATGACAAAACCACTTTATTCCAATATAAGGCTAATTTAAATATATAAAAATATTAACATTAATTAACCAAAACTGAACAAGATGTAATAGTTTAACATATTTTAGTAATTCTTATAGTACACGTTGATTTTTAATCTATTATTTATAATATCATTGCACTAATAATTGTGAAATTTAAAATTATCAATTTGTTGATGATGACTATCCAGAATTGAATGAACAATATTCTTTAGATTTAAAAAGTAATAAATTATGTGATGCAACCTTAGTGCACTAGTTAAATGTGTCAGAGTGTACAAGCTTCTATTTTCTTAATCTTTTTACACAACTTGACAAAAAGAATATTATGCCAGATCATATTTCACAATATGACAATGAAACTTTAGTTATAGATAAGGAATTTTAAAAATAAGCTACTTTAAAAATCTGTAATTTAAAATTTCCACTGAAAATTTTCAAAAATATAAATGAAGATACCCAACAATTATATCTTCTAACTACCACATACATTACATATAAAATAAAATTCATTGAAAAATGACAGAATCATACTCCATTGTAGAAAGCATCGAGATGCCTTTTAAATTTGTATAATTTGAAACTTAAAATGGTCTACAATTCAACTTTTTTCTAAAATCCTCTCCTACAGGAAAATCAAATTTCGAAGATAATTTTAGATCCATCCAATACAAGAAAATGAAATTCACTTCATTAATCAATGAAAAGATGAAACACGGAATTTCATAAATACCCACACAATATATGTTTGAACAATTGGACAAAAAATTCAACCAACCAAATATTTCTTCCTAATTTATCATACCAATTGAAAACCCCAATCATAAGAGGGAATAATTTTCTTGATGCTTTCCCTCTCCATACATCTCGCAATCCATGCACAAAGTAATGGATATTCAGTTTCAAATGTTATCTTGAAATTCCCAATAGCTTCCAATTTATGAAACCTAGGGTGAAAAGGAATGAAGGTTATATCTAGGAACCCAAAATCATTTTGACTTAAAAAAAAGGGTGAAATCCCCCTGCCAACATCTCTTTTAATGTGCCTTCTAAAAATTGAAGGTTCTCCAATAAGTCACACTTGGTTGTACCCTTACATCATCTTTCATACTTGCCATCCAACATCCGAAGTCATAAAATTGTAACCACAAAGATCCTTTGATTGAAAATGATTCAATGAATTGGCTAACATAACCTTATAAATTGTTAATTTCTATATATAACCCAATTACAGATTAACTAGGTCATAGAAACTAATTTTTTATCATATTTTTAAATTCTTAATATGAAGTTAACTTTTGTGTCACAAATTTTAATGAAAACAAAGTCAGATTTTAGTTTTTAATTTCTTCAAGAGTTTCATTCTATAATAGAAATGAGTATTCAATATGAAGATAAACATAAGACACCTTACAATAAAAAGTTTAAATTATATTAGTCCTCAAGATTAAGAAGTTGTAGTCCTATCTAAATATGGGCCTAACATAAATAACCCATCAGAAACTTCAACTAGTAAATAATCATTAAATAAGTTGATATGCCTTACCTTATCTATGAAATCATCCTGAAAGTGGGAAAGGGAATGATCATATGGCTTGGATGACATAGTCTACTTAAAACACCATTTCTCATTAATATATTAAAGAATTTTAAAAGCCTCACATATAGGGTGGCCATTGTGGATTGGGACATGAATATTATTTTGTGCATGATTCATTTATAGGAGGAGATCTCTCTTATTTAAAGGTAGGTACTCTTCTCGATATTCATATTTATGCCTTTCTCTTCAAAGGAAATTAAGAAAGGATTCCCAAACTGACTGTGTAACGCCCCGCCAGGAGACCCAAGAGAATTACACTAAAATTATACTAAGTTATGCAACATTTTTTTTTTTGTTTACTAATGTTAACAAGCACATTGAATAAAGCATCACATTGTTCTACAAACATCAGTTTAAATGAACACTTCATATGTTTTATTCCCAAGGGTCCCTGACGTAGAATTACGTCGTCTAACTAACACTACGCTAACATGATCGAATGTTAAAGAACTTTTAAGTACATAGTAGAATTAAATACGTCACTTAAATCAATATTACATTACAACACATGATCACCTACATCCGCTACACATGTCGTAGGGTATGCGGTGATATTTAATACAATTACAAGTATCAAAATACATCATGGATCCACGTAGGGATCATTACTAATCAAATGAAACCTCTTACAAGTACAAGATAATATCTTCTATCAACTAGGTACATAAATCTGCAACAAATGTGTTAGACTGATCCAAGTGTTCAATCAGGTGAAAAGGATAATCCGCAAGAGTCTCAATGGAGGAGTACACTACCTCCCGACCATGTGGAACCCAGAGGTCCACCCCACCGTGCTAGGGAGATAATCACCAGGCCCACACACACACTAAGGACCAATCCACAAGTATCACCTAAGAAGATATCTCTAGAACAAGAGGGTATACAGGTTACCAGAGGCACTGACCTATGTAGGATATCTACGGTGTGAGTAGGTAGGTGTCATCACGTAGATCCACCCTTGAGTTTAGTCCTGAAGGTTCCTCACTGAACCGATGGCACTCAAGTGATCATATGTGGCATCGATATCTCTCATGAAGACAAGTATATCGATGATGCATCTAGCATCTTCCCGCATCCATCCTTAGTCTTAACTAGCACTCAAGGCATGGGCGAGGTACCTTAAATTATCTTTTTAATGTTCTCCTAACTAGATCAATTTTTTTATAATGTTATCACTGGAATTAAGAAACTTGACAATGGATGATCCGTCAGCCACTTGTGGGCCTCGGCGATCCATTGCAAGCCACCCCCTACATCACATCTAGATAACCTACCCTAGTTTCACAACAACACCCATCCTGGTTCATGGCCACATTTATCATAATAATTCCAAGTAAACAGATAAACAAGGACCAATCATAATCCCATTCAAGGCATAAAACCACTTAGCCACTAATTCACATTTTAATCCACCAGGAGGAAGATACTAACAGGGATCGATTTGACCACCCATCAAGGTCTCACATTGACCCTAATCCAAAACAAGCAAATAAAGATAGCATCCACATAGCATCGTAAATACAATCATCAAATAGATAACTGATAACCACAACAAGTACCCGACCTCTGGATTTTACCCCCTAATTGGTCATCTAACCCATATGCAGATCGACTACACCAATAATATAATTCACATGTTCGTACAATTACACAATAAGAGAACATCGAAAACACAATGAGATAACATTTACTAATATCTCCCTATTATCTATAAATATTGATTATAGAGTACGTTCATTATCTAATTAAAAGATTACATTATAACCATTAAAAATTATAGGCATACTTTACTCCCAATGTTACAATGGAATATTAATTATAATTACTAATGTGTTAATTAATTAAACTCACAAAATATAAATTCATTACTCAATTTTAAATAAAACATACATAAATTTTAAACATATAAGATCTCTATTCCACTAAATCCTAGACTAGCTTTTAATAAAGTATCTACTCACATTCAAATAGGCTCTAATAGCTTTTAAATCCAGCCACCTCAACAAGCAATAAACAAATAAATTAACCTTGAAATATATCCCCCTTACCTTATTAAATACTTTCCCTAAACTAGCACATGTGAAAGGAGGTCTTGTCTTGCATAAAGTTTTCAAACCTTTTTATTGGGTCAAGTGTGTACTTGGGGTTGACACATCATCAAAGCCCCTTCACTTAATGCCTTCCCTTTATGTCTTCATCAAAACCCACGTAGCCTTGCCCATACTTTGAAATTAAACACAAAACAATTTAATGAAATTACCCTTTTATGATATGACATGGGAAAGGAGTGGGGAGTACTTGTTCAAAGTCCAAGGTAAATGCAAGTGGATGGAGGGGCGCCAGACTTGGAGAATGGGCCCAAAACAATTTAAAAATATGCCCAAAGCCATTGGGGAAAGGGTGAGGAGACATGTCAAGTACATGTTAGGTGTGGGAAGAAGTAGGAGATTGACATGTGGCGTTGGGGAGTGGGCTTAGCCCCCAAAGAAGATTTAATTACATATACATTTATCTATTTTCAAAAAGGGTTTGTCCTCCAAATTGGAAGTGGGTACCACGCCAAGTTTGAATGAGAGTTGCATTGAATTGAATATACAACTTATTTAATTTAAAGTTTGAATATGCATTATTCATTTTAGAGTTGAATATGCATTTAATCATATTATAAAATACTAGTTGGTAGGAATAATATTAAAATATTGACTGTGTTTTTTTTTTAAGGGAATTGGTTTTCCTCATACATTTTCCAGCAAGCTGGAAGTGTATTTTTGGTTTCAATACTTAGTTTTTTTTTTTTTTTGTGCTTGCTTCTTTTCTTAAGGACTTTAATTGATTTTTTTATCCAAGCAAATGGTGTTTTGCCTCCAAATTGTTTTCTAAAACAATATATTAGATTCTTAATTTCAGAATGATATATATATATATATATATATATATATATATATATATATATATATATATATATATATATATATATATATATATATATATATATATATATATATATATAATCAATTAAATGAATAAATGGCAAGTAAATGGATCTAAATACAATGATTTCCATTGAGATTATGAAGCATCAAGCTCTCTTGCATTTCAATTTGGTTTCTCCTACGGTTGAATTGAGAGGGTTTATAAGTTTGAAACAATGAAATATCACAAATGTAAACTAAATTTCTCATTGTTTTGTTTTCTCACTTCACATTTAAAGAAGGTAAATATGCTCTCTCATTAATGGAAAACTTAAAACTAGAATGGAAACATGATAAGGGAATTCGAAACCTACTTGATTCTCAAAGCAGGTTGATGGAGCCAGCCTCTCAACTGTGATCCAAATGTGCTCCACAAAATCAATCCTCCTCTTCTTCCTCTCTTCTCCTTCTCCAAAAATTGCATATCAAAAAGTGGTGACAAGTCTCTCTCTTTTGCCTCTAAATTGGCTTGGAAAGTAGGGAAGAAATATTTTATTATTTTCCCCCCTACTATTCAAGTCAACTACCTAAAATGAGACAATTTAAAATTGTAGAATTTCTTTTTATTTTCAATTTATCATTTGGTTTAAGTTATATCACTCAATATTTCAATATTATATAGTAAGCTGTGTTTATATATAATCATATATATACAATTAACGTATATACAATTAATAATAGTATAACCATAAGGGACATAGTGTAAGCATATGTATCTGATTAAGTCATAACATACCAATAACATAATATTTACCAATGTGTCAACATAATTTCAATGACTATCAGAGATCATACATGAGATCTACAAGGTCAAAATGCAACACCGACATGAAACAAAACCTAAGACAATATCATGCTCAACCGGGAAACATATATCGGATTCGTTCTACCAGGATGAATTCGATTTAGGTGAGTCAAGTAAGGTCTCATGCGTGATTTTAGGATGGTTAGGTTAGGTTAGGGAATTGGCCTGAGTGCTAACTCCCCTTCTCCGCCATTGAGACATAATAATGGCACGCTCATCCTGTCAAGCCAGGGAAGTCGATGCCCGGTACCTGCAACCTGCATAAGAACCATTGCATGTACATGTGCAAATATAACATACTATCAGACAATGGTAGGGATGGCTAGGACGTGTGGACCCGACTAAATGCAGGTAACTACGCCTCCTCCTCTACCATACATGCATGTCAACAGAAAAGAAAACATATATGATAACAAACATGATACCATACACATGCGGGTATGGGGTAAGTACCAAATATAATCATCATCTAATTACTTCAATTTATACATGCATTTAAAACATCATATAAAATCCATCATTACTAGATTAAACCATTACGTAAAGTTTTGTTTTAGGTTCAACATGACAATTAACATCCAAACTATAACTGTTTAATCACACACCAAAATATAAATATAACATGTAATATATGTCTGATCTAATCAACCAAGATAAAACAGTGTCAAACTAAACATAGTATCGGCAAAAGAAAGATGCGAGGGGTACTACAGACTGACCCATCTACTGAGTACTTTCACTTGACCCATTCTCAAACCCACCCAAACCTAAATCCAAATTTCATATAGCAATAGATAATCTCACCAAAACTAATGGTTCAAATTTCACACAAAACTAAAGTTTACACAACCATATATAATCTCACAAAAGCCAAAAGTTCAACTAACTAGATTTTGTAGTATATATCATAAAATTATCCGTCGTCTTGAGGAATGTTGATACATTTTAGATTTCCAAACAAAAATTTTGAGTCTACAATATGAAAGAGTTGTAATGAAGTAGACCTTGAATTTTATTCCTAAAGTTTATTGAAGGAATATTTCAACTTGATTGATAGGTTCATTTTTTCTTAATGGGGTATGGCTATTCCAAGAGTCTTCTAAAAGATAATATTTTTCACCATTATTAACCATCCATGAGAGATATTGAAGAGCTATCAAATTTAAATTAACTAGAAAGTTCAACATTCAAGTGCTTAAAGATTTTATGTTGTAAAGATACTTTCAACATCAAAAGAGTTAAAATATTTAGTTGTTATAATTCTATCCTATTTGGAATTAGATTTCAAAATGACATTCCAATCTAATTTATCAGTGAAGGTCATATGTCTTACTTCTAGTTTATAAGTACCTATGCACCCTTGAAACTTTCTTTTGTAATTTTTTTGCCAAGAGAAGACATATTTTTTTCATTTTGAATCAATGTTAATCTACCACGAAAATACTTGATCTTTTCTACAAGTTGCATTAGAAATCCTTTTGGAACTTTTGGTATTGAAATGATATAGTTCTTGAATCATTGATATGCGTATATTCTAATAAATAGAACTAATAGGTAAATAGAGCCACCTACCCTTCCATAAAACTACTCTCTGTTAAATTGTTGATATTATGTTAATCCAAAATGTTTTTTTTTTTTATGTTCAAAATGGAATACCTAAATATTTGCAAGGAAAAATTTAATTTTTTGAATCCTAGAAAATATCCAATCGTTTCAATATTTTTGGGAGAAGTATTAAAAACAAATATTTGGGATTTTTCTGCATCAATTTTATGATATGAGACATTAAAATAGTTTTAAAGCAACTTTTATCTCTTACTAGCTTAGATTACTTTGTGCTTCAACTATTAATCAACTAAATCAATATTACCAATCAAATAAGATCCTACATTAAATTTAATTTAATGTGACTGAGGATCCATTATTTATTCAATTGATTAAACATTGCTAGTACTCAACTCCTTTTTGAATAGGCTTCTAAAAGGTTCATATTTCATGAAAATATGCAAATTATAAACGCAATATTAAAGCTTGGAACATCTATTATATTAAAAGCATATTTAAATCAAGATGTCATGAAACAAGTAGATGTCATAAATGCATACATCATCAAACATGTGTTATTTCTATCATCTTATGACTTTCAGAATGCTCCCAAGTCCAATTACAACAAAGTTTCCAAAGAGATGAAATATACTAGAGCAAAAAATATAGAGAATTATGAATCAAAGATGAAAATAAAAATAAAAATTTATTTCATGCTTATACTAAGCTTTGTAAACAAGAGAAAAAAATCTTTCAAATATTTGATAGGATAGGAAACATTATCACAAAAGAGTAGGGTTTCTCTAAAGATATTTCCTTCATCTTATATTTACATTCAAACTAACGAATATCAAATTAGGAGATCAGAGATATTGTAGAAAATATTGTGGAACATATCCCACCACTAATTTTAGAGGAATGGAATTCTCTTTTATGCAATTAATTCAAAATCGATGGAATTGAAACAGTGGTTTTTCCTATGGCATAAGATAAAGCCCTCGACCTATATGGTTGAACACTACCTTCTTTTTTCAACCTTCTCAAGAATTTGAAAATTATTTGACATGCTCATGACTATTCTAACATATTTTCTTAATTTATATATATTTTCTTAAGTAACACTTTCTATAAGACTATCACAAGAGAAAATTCCACGTGACCAATAAATTTAAATCCTACAATATCCCAAGAGAAAATAGAGGTTTTGTTTTTAGAGGTAATAAAATATTGGAAGGTTCTCTAGTAGTTTTTCAAGTTCTTCGTAAGAACCCCAAGAAGTTATGATTTACATATATCATAAAATATTATTTTTATCCAAAGTGGTAAAGATAAATATTTTTATATCTCTTTGCAACCAAATTTTATATTCTTATTAACGGATCTCTTTTCACTTTGTCAAGATATTCTGAAGGGATTAGGAAAGGGTGCCCTTTGTCCTCTTTCTTCATTGTCATGGTGGTTGAAGCACTTATTGGATTAATTTTTAGAATCCACTCTTCCATTTTTGGATGAGTATCTTGTTTCTAAATTCTTTCCTATTAACTATAAAATTTCTTCTTTCACATGATATCCTATTTTTTTTCTGGAAGAATTCTTGAACAAGAGGATATCATGTGAAAGAAGAAATTTTATAGTTAATAGGAAAGAATTTAGAAACAAGATACTCATCCAAAAATGGAAGAGTGGATTCTAAAAATTAATCCAATAAGTGCTTCAACCACCATGACAATGAAGAAAGAGGACAAAGGGCACCCTTTCCTAATCCCTTCAGAATATCTTGACAAAGTGAAAAGAGATCCGTTAATAAGAATATAAAATTTGGTTGCAAAGAGATATAAAAATATTTATCTTTACCACTTTGGATAAAAATAATATTTTATGATATATGTAAATCATAACTTCTTGGGGTTCTTACGAAGAACTTGAAAAACTACTAGAGAACCTTCCAATATTTTATTACCTCTAAAAACAAAACCTCTATTTTCTCTTGGGATATTGTAGGATTTAAATTTATTGGTCACGTGGAATTTTCTCTTGTGATAGTCTTATAGAAAGTGTTACTTAAGAAAATATATATAAATTAAGAAAATATGTTAGAATAGTCATGAGCATGTCAAATAATTTTCAAATTCTTGAGAAGGTTGAAAAAAGAAGGTAGTGTTCAACCATATAGGTCGAGGGCTTTATCTTATGCCATAGGAAAAACCACTGTTTCAATTCCATCGATTTTGAATTAATTGCATAAAAGAGAATTCCATTCCTCTAAAATTAGTGGTGGGATATGTTCCACAATATTTTCTACAATATCTCTGATCTCCTAATTTGATATTCGTTAGTTTGAATGTAAATATAAGATGAAGGAAATATCTTTAGAGAAACCCTACTCTTTTGTGATAATGTTTCCTATCCTATCAAATATTTGAAAGATTTTTTTCTCTTGTTTACAAAGCTTAGTATAAGCATGAAATAAATTTTTATTTTTATTTTCATCTTTGATTCATAATTCTCTATATTTTTTGCTCTAGTATATTTCATCTCTTTGGAAACTTTGTTGTAATTGGACTTGGGAGCATTCTGAAAGTCATAAGATGATAGAAATAACACATGTTTGATGATGTATGCATTTATGACATCTACTTGTTTCATGACATCTTGATTTAAATATGCTTTTAATATAATAGATGTTCCAAGCTTTAATATTGCGTTTATAATTTGCATATTTTCATGAAATATGAACCTTTTAGAAGCCTATTCAAAAAGGAGTTGAGTACTAGCAATGTTTAATCAATTGAATAAATAATGGATCCTCAGTCACATTAAATTAAATTTAATGTAGGATCTTATTTGATTGGTAATATTGATTTAGTTGATTAATAGTTGAAGCACAAAGTAATCTAAGCTAGTAAGAGATAAAAGTTCATTACATAATTTCAAATGAAAGGAGCTCCATATTTCATTATTAAATAAATGACCTAGTCCAATAAAAATGTGCATGGAGTCTTTCTACTTTTTTGTCCATGTGAATTTTCTATTGATAAGTTAGAAATCTAATAACCCATTTAATCTACAATATCTGTAAAATTAGAATCAATTTTTTGAGATGCGAGAATACCTCTCACTTTATCTTTTTAAAATAGAATTACATCAGGAAGTTTCCCGTAATAATTACTAATACTTCTATTAATTGGTTAGATATTAGAGATAATTACTTTAAGAGTAATTTCTTCTCCATTATAGCATATCAAGGGCCATTATAGACTATATATTCAAAATTCCATGTCAAAGTTCTTGAAATGGATAAAAAACATATTTGGCATGTTACCTAACGTCTTACCCAAAAAATATCTTCTTTTTATATATAAAAAATCTAACTAGAAGCACCATTAGATAGAGAACGAACATGAGTTCATTTTATAAAGATATTATGAGCTTGATTATATAATATTTTTTTTCTTGAAGGAGAACAATTTTCTCTCTACAAGCATCAACTCATTACTTGATAAGGGACATCTTGTTAGGGTCATTAATTCCCTTAATATTGCAACTGATGATCTTCATTGGTATAGGAGGGACCAAATAAGCCCTCTTCAATCTACAATTTTTATCTAGTAAGGCTTGAATATTTCTTCTTGTATCTTCTTGATTTTTGGTTTTTCATCCCTTCTATTAGGTGTGGCCAACTCCACCTTCTTTTGATAGATATCTACTTGTTATATTATAAGTGTTTCATCAAAATTAAAAGAGGTAGATTCGTTTAAAACCTCTGTTGTTATTTCACAAGCAAGTTAGGATTTAAATTTCACCATTAGAAGATCTACATTTTCTAATTCCTTATTTTTGAGAAAAATAGTATGGATATCTGATAGTAGAGCTATATATTGGTCACCTCGAAGAATGGGATGTGATACGAGTTACTTATCCTTTATAGATTTTTTATTCTATAAAATATCCTATTAATCTAGAGGGAATTTAGGTTTGTTAATTAATTTTTGGACAATATCATATAAATAATAATGCAGATCATCAATAATTATTTGAACATCAAAGTAGATAGGAGATGAAATAATAATTGGAGTATGGAGATCATCCATCGAAATATCAAGATGTTTAGAAACATGAGGATAAAATGGTTGTGCAGTGTAATGAATATCTTATGAAACTTCTATGTCTACATAAATGGGAGATGAATCTTTATCCTAATGAAATTTATGATTCTCATTTAACCACTAACTTAGAAAATAAAAGAATACCTATAGGTTTTAAGAAAGGTATTGAGAACATTTGGTGCAGATGAGTGGGAAATGATACCTTGAAATGTAATAAGTTTATTTTAATGAGTTCACATAAAAATCATGGAAAAAAATTTATCCCCCTTACAAGACCTAAGGTTAGAATATAATTAGTAAACTCTCATGTAGTGAGAATAATTTGTCTAAACCTCAACTTTAACATTTATATCAAAATTTATTTATGGGTTTATCTCATTATCTTTAATTGATGACAAAAGGAAGCCTGCGATATTATTTTTTCCTCACATGTCTAATGTTGAAGATGATTTAAATATATGAGAATTCCCTATTAAAGTGTCTTAACAAATGGCATGATGCATAATCTAGCTTAGGTCCTTCCAAAAAATGGGTTGATTTCGTGAAAACCATTTTTAAAATGAATTGGAATCTACTTGGAAGCTCTTTGGTGCATCAAAGAGAATACAAAGTCTTATGAGGAATTTGATATTTTCAAAAAAATTATGATGGTGATTTAGAGGTATTCATATTTGATTTTCTAAATAGATTGAAATCATTTTAATTTGTTTATATTGCAATGGAAAGGAATACATTTGAATCCCAAATGGAATAGATTTTAGAAATATAATATTGTGAATTTAAACCTAATCCTTACAAATAATTAGGATTTAGTCTTAAATACCACCTTTCTGTCTTGATTTTTAGATAAATGAACAATAGAACACCTCATCACCTGATATAGATTAAAATATTTCTAGTTGCACACACCAAATTATCATTTAATTGTCAAAGTAAATTTTTTTGAAGAGAAGATTATTAAAACTTATTTAAAAACCCCCTTTCCGACAAATATTGAGTTTGAAGATACAAAGAATCATTTGACTATGTAATTACGCATATTTTTTTATGACAAATATTATTTTGTAAGAGATCCAACTCCCCTTTCATGATTAGGGTATGTGCAGGATCATGGTATGCCAAAAAGTGGCGATGTGAAAAAGATGTCCTGATTGATAGACTCTTTGAAAAACAACTATAACTTTCAAACAATATAACATTATTGTTTTTTATATCTGAAATATGCATCACATTCTATGCTTCACCAAATACAATAATAATAAACAATTCTTTCAATTTGATGAAGTTTAGACTAAGTTAAGGTGGTTAAACATGAGAGTTTTTATATTCAGGAAAATTTGTTGCAGAAAAATTATAATTAATTATTTACTTGAAAAAAAATACAAAAAAATGTGCATCACATCTGGACACGAGTCTAATACTTTTATCTATAATCTTGTAAAAAAATATTATCATTTGATTTTGTTTAATGCGGTCAGACATACACCTACTTGTTATCTTTCTAGTCATGTTTGATAGACTTAATGAAAAATATCTATAAGTTTCAAACTGTATAACATTTTTGAAATAAAAAACATGTGTCACATTCTATGATTTTCCTACTACAATAAAAATAAATAAAAAATCATTTTGATAAAGTTTAGACTAACCTAACCTAGACAGACACGAGCATTTTTTGTATTCTGGAAAAGTTATAGAAGAAAATCATAATTAATTATTTACTTGGAAACACATTACAAAATATATATGTCACATCCAGACATGATTCTACTACTTATCTCTAGAATATTGTAAAACAAATTATCATTTGATTGTGTTTAAGGTGGTCAGACATACACCTACTTATTTTTTTCTTGAAATTTTTGTACTACTACATTGAAATTTAAAATTTTCAACATATAGAATAATTGTTTCTCAAAAAAGGCCTAGTATCTTAGAAACTAAATTAAATTTTATATATATTCTCTTCTTACATATTTTTGATATAATATTTATAACTTGTTCAAATTTTTATGTCAACTTGGCTAAACCTGATTTTTTGAATTTTCATTGCCACTTAAGGGTGTAGTTTAGAATATTGTGATCCTGCACATACCCATTATCGTTATTACCAAGACCAAAATAATTTTGAATCCAGGCAAGTTTCTATTTAAGACCTGATGGTGGGTTTTTGAAATATTTCTTTGTAGCTCGTCAAATAAAGTTTTATAGCATGGATGACCTTGAAAATTTGGAGAAATGACATTGAGCAATCTCACCATGATTGTTTGGACTATAGTAGGCCAGGGGCTATTCCTTGTAAGGAGAATATTATTTGGAAAGATAGCGAGAATTCTCTTTACCAATGCCTTGAATCTTTTAGATGTTAGTAACCTTCAAATTAGTTTATCCCCACCTTGAAATCCACTCTTTTTCCCAAGGTCAAAAGGTTTATGCCAAATATTTTACTAATACAGGCATTCTACCTACAACATAGATTCTACAAAAGGGGAAATATTCCCATTCTGCAGAAGAAAAAATGACTTTTGCCTACCAGGGTTCCTACAATTTTCATAGAGTATTCTCATGGTTCCTTTCAACTTCATTTATATGCACAATAAATTTGAATTCATTGCTTGTGTGACAATAAGAACAAAACACAAATTACCTTCACATCTTTTGACAGTTGATCTAGAAATATACTTTCACTTTTGTTCATGCTTGTTAACCAAAAGGCCCTAAGGTTATATATCCCAATAACTATCCTATAAAGGCAAGAAGGAAGGAAAGCTTGCATCGATTTTCTTTGCAAACTTTTCTTTATTTCTATCAAATGTTTATAGAAGCAATTCTCACTTCTAAAGATTAAATTAATAAGAAATCAAAATTTGAAATCATTACATTCAAATGTGATCTTAACATAGATTATAATAAAATTTTATTTAAAATTAATAATTCAAAAAATTCAAGATTTACTAAGACAAAGCCACTTTACTCAAATGACAGAATAATTTAAAGATATAAAAGTATTCACATTTCTATTAAAAAGAAAAGAATCTGGTTTGGTTAATATATCAAAATTAGGGGACAAGGCGTAATAGTTGAACATATTTTAGTAATTGTTATAGTACCTGTTGATTTACAATCTACTATTTTTAACATCATTACACCAATATTTGTAAAATTTTTAAAGTTATCAGTGTGGATAATGACTATCTAGAATTGAATGAAAAATATTCCTTAGATTTAGCAAGTAATAATTCATGTGATGCATCCTGAGTGCATCAATAAAATGTGTTAGAGTGTACAAGCCTCAATTTTTTTCTTGATCATTTTAGACAACTTTAAGAAAAGAATGTTGATGTCAAATCATATTTCATGATATAACAATAAAACTTTACTTATAATTAGGGAACTTATCAAATAAGATTCTTTTAAAAATATATGATTTAAAATTTCCACAAAAAAAAATTTGAAGTATAAATTAAGATGCTCAACAACTACATCTTATAACTACCACATACATATAAAATATAAAATATTATTCATAGAATAATGAGAAAATTATACTCCATTGTGGAAATCTTGGGGATGCCTTTTAAATTTATAAATTTTGAGACTAAAATGGTCCACAATTATACTTTTTCTAAAATCCACTTGTATAGGAAAATCAAACTCCAAAATAAATTTAGATCTGCCAAATGCGAGAAAATGTAATTTAGTTGAATGATACAACTATGAATTGGGTAAATATCACACTAATCTATTACATAGATTCATGATATAAATTTCTCAATTAAAATACTGCACATGATATTGAATGAATACCCACATGATGGATGATTGAACAACTAAAGAAACAATTCAATCAACCAAACATTTATCACAATTTGTAATAATAATTTTATAACCCAATCATGAGAGGAAAACATTTTCATGATGCTTTCCCTCTCCATACATGTCTTAATCCATGCATCAAGCAATGGTTATTCTGTTTCAAATGATATCTTAAATCTTTTAGTACAATTTTCAATGTGTGAAACCAAGGGGACAAAGGAGTGAAGGCAATACCCAAGAACCCAAATTCATTCCTCCAAAAAAAGGGAGGGATCCCCCTATCAACATCTCTTTCAATGAGCCTTCTAAAATTAAAGGTTCTCCAATAAGTCATACTTGGGTGCATCATGTACCTTGTCTTTTGTAATCACCATTCGACCTCCAAAGTGAAAAATATGTAACCACAGGGATATTTTGATTGAAAATGATTTCATGAATAGGCTAGCACAACCTTATAAATTATTCATTTATATAAGCCAATTATAGATTAATTGGGTTATAGAAACTAATTTGGTATCATTTTTTTAACTTCTAAATATGAAGTTAAGTTTTATGTCACAAATTTTAAAGAAAACAAAGTCAAATTTTAGTTTTCAATTTCCTCAAGGATTTCATTATATAATGACAATTAGTACTCAATATAACGATAGGATTAGAACAACTTGTATTATAAGGTTCAAATTACATCAGTTCTAAAAAATAATATGTTTTAGACCTATCTAAATATGGGGTCTAATATAAATAGCCCATCATAAACTTTAAATTTTAAATAATCTTTAAATAAGTCAATACGCCTTACCTTATTTGTGAAATAATACCATAAGCGAGAAAGGGCGCGATCATATGGCTCGGAGGGTATAAAATACTTAGAACCCTCTATCTCATCAATATATTGAAGAATTATAAGAAACTTTCATATAGGCTTGCCATTGTGGATTAGGATATGAATTTTATTGTGAGTAGGATTCATTCGCTAGAGGAGGTCACTATTATTATAGGGAAGGTCCTCTTCTTGATATTCATATTTTATGCCTTTCTGTTCCAAGGAAATTAGGACATGATTGTGAGAGGGACTGACCCATCAGCTAAGTACCTTCACTTGGCCTATCCACACCGACCCAAACCTAAATCCAAATTTCAAATTTCACACAAACTTAATTTTACATGACCATGGATAATCTCACAAGAAAAATAAATGTTAATAGACTAGATTTTTGGAATGGCATAAGAAATAGAAAAATAAATATAAAAAACTTAGTGTCTTTAAATCTAAATTAACATTAATGCATATGGACCGCCAAAGAGATACATATGTGAGAGAGGATTGATGAGAGTCCAAGTCCTAATTCCTCACTTCTACTACCACATGTCACGCTTGTGTCAGTCCTGATGTATGATCTATAATAAGTGGATATAAGAGCCTATTGAAAGGAATGGGGTCAAATTCGATCAGCAAAAGAAGATTATCATGTCATTGAATTAATGATGAAATGGTTAGTAGTAGTTTTATATTTTATTTAGACTGGAAAAGTAAACATTCGATTTCATTGGTTAAAATCTTTTAATTATAAAATAAAATTATGTATAGGATTAGTCATATATTCATATAAGTATTTTTCTTTTTTTAAATGGTGATAGATGAGATATTCTAAGATTTGTTTAGTTAAGTGGTATACTATAATTTGTAATTTTAGTTTTCTTGTCTTTTAGTTGAAATTATTAATATTTTTTATATAAAAATCTACCTAAAATTACTTTTCATAAACAAAACCACTAAATATTTATTACATTTCTATGATGTTTGTTCAAAGGAAACGTAAAGAATTCTAAATTATTCAACACTATATTACTCCCCTCAAATGCACTTAATCATAACATTTCTCGAAAATTGTACCTACTTAGTATTCCATCTAAGAGATTATTTAATCAATATTATTAAAATAAAAATAAAAAAACTAATACAAATTTCATTAAGATTAATAAATATTTAACAAATACATGTAAAAACATAAAATCCAATAATAATTATGACGAATCTAGAAAATATGACATTGCATTGTCTATTACTTTAATCTGTCCCTCAAACCATATCAATCATTGAATCATAAAATTGAATAACTCTTTAATACGTTTAAACTTCACCACTTACTACATGTAATCTAATCATTCAACTATAGAATGCTACTCTGCAAATCTTTGGGGTATATGTTATTCCTCATTTATTCCAACGATAGATTCACTTACCCACATGCTTCATCTAAACTTATCATTCAACTATTGATTGAATGCTACTATCTAAAATTATTGGGCATCAAGCGTTACTCATCTATTCCAACGATAGAATCACGCAAGGAATACTACAAACTAGATTCCTAAAAGTTGAACAAACACCTAAATCATCCAAAATATCTCTTCCTCAATTCTAATACATGTTCTAGGGCTCGATCACGAGAGGGAAGGACCTTCTTGATACTGTCCCTCTCCATGCATCTCTTAACCCATGCATCGATCAGTGGGTATTCAGTCTCAAACGGTATCTTGAAATTCCCAATAGTTTCATAAACGTGAAACCAACAAGCACATGGAACGAAAGCAATATCCAGAAATCCAAAGTCCTTTCCACCGAAAAAAGGTAGCGATCCTCCTGCCGACATTTCTTTCAGTGCACCTTCTAAAAGTTTAAGGCAGTCCAACATGTCACGCTTGGCTTCCTCAACCTTGTCTTTTGACCACATTACACGATGTCCCGCGTCGAAAAACTGCAGCCAACAAGATTTGTGTTACACAATAACTCCGTGAATACAATAACACAACATTCCAAACTTCAATCGCATTAAAATGCATTAAACAACTTTAACATCAATACAAAGGAGAGAACATAGAAAGGGCTTACCTTCTTATCTACGAAGTCTGCCCAGAAGCGGGCAAACGCACGGTCGTATGGCTTGGTGGGCAAAAGCTTCTCGGAGCCCCAGGTCTCATCAATGTACTGAACAATAATGAAAGACTCGCATATGGGCTTGCCATTGTGGATGAGAACAGGTACTTTCTTGTACACAGGATTCATTTTCGAGAGGAGGTCGGTCTTGTTGGACAGATCCTCTTCTTGGTATTCATATTTCACACCTTTCTCTTCCAGGGCAATTACGGCGCGCATGCAATACATACTGAGCCATTTGCTGATTACCTTCACTTGCTCCATGTTATATGACAACCACAAACACAAAGTTTAGACAAGAGAAATGTTTTCTGGCTCTTAATCTTTTGGCCAGGGAGTGTGAATATGTAGGGAAAACAATGTTGGCAACCCTAGGATTTCACTGACGTTAAACTGATTTGCATTATAGTGACCTCACCCCTTGCGTAACATCCTTCATGTTCTGACCATGGCATTAATTATAACTATGACTTCAAGTCCAGATGCCATTCGCCAATGCCGACCGAAGCCAGTCATACGTCTTAAAAATGGCAATATGTAGGATATGATAGATATATTGCAGGTCCTTATGCCGTTGTTTAAGCGTAACGTCTCTTAGAATAGAAGCGTACTGTTCTTTAAGCGTAATTTCTGTTTGAATATAAGCAGTTCAATGCTCCCAAGTAAAGTTTTAATTATTGGATAACGTTAAATTAAATTTACTTAGTGGATAAGGATGAATTTAATTTTTTATTTTAGGTTAATGGGAAACTATTTTATAAGAAATGTAAATGAGATTTTAAAAAAAGGAAAGAACTAACAATTATACAATGGAAAAGATGATATGTGATTTCTCAAGCTTTTTATTCATTTTTTTACAAAATATTTTCTTCAAATTCTAGATATAAAAATATTTATTATTGATTTCATTTATTCTTATTTTTCTCCAAATTTTGGATAAAAAAATTATTATTCATTATTTTATTTAAAAAAAAATTCAAGAGGATTTTTGTAGAATAAGAATCAAAATTAGATTTTCAATCAATTCTACAAATTGCTCTTAAAATTTTGAGCAATTACTCTTAGCCAAAATCCCTAAAGAAATTTCGATGGTTGAAGAATGACTTTCAATGTGTCGTGACTTTGAAACTTATAGGACTTGTAAATAAAATAATTGTGATACTCTAAAAGTCAATACTAGAATTAAGATACACTTCTTTAACTTGCATTCATTATTTAGGTAGAAATATATGCTCATGAATTAAATTTAGATTTAGAAAATTGATACTTAGTGTGTTGTAGCTTCTATGTAGATGACTGCATGTGCTCTCTTTTAAATGTGTAGAATGGAGAAATATGATATCACTAAAAAGTGAAAGTATGTTGAAAACTCAAAACATCCAAGTACATAAACTTTAATAAAATTTATATGGAAATGGAAATAACCATAAAATCTATGCAAACTACTATAGATCATATACATGGATATATATTTTTAGTAAAAAATAAGTACCAAAATACTCTAAAATATTTACACCAATACAACTTCTTTCCATGAATTATTGTGGCTGTTTGTTACTACTACAATCTAC
>BSBK01011456.1:90000-133722 GCA_027943335.1 Chamaecyparis obtusa
CAATTTTGATCCTATGCTTTTATAATGAGTATTATTATTTGTTGAGAAGGTGTGTTGGATGTGGTAGTGAGGTACCTAAATTAGGTATGCCTCAGGGAAACTTCTCCAAGAACTCTCCACACCTTAAACTCACATTTTCAAGAACTTTTGGGCAAGTTTTTAATAGGCCTCATACCAATAAACAACCCTAAACCTATTTACTCATACCATTCAGGATATATGCTCATATGGGCCTATAGGAATACTCATATGGCACTATGAGAATACTCATATGGGACTTATGTGGTCCTAGGGTTTCCATTTTTCTATTTTTGGGGTTGGGATATGGCATATAGCTTCTTCAATTGTTCCTTGTGCCTAGTCTGCAACTTTTCTTACATGTGTATGCCCATTCCTTACTTTAATGTTGTTGTAATAAGTTGTTTAAAATGGTTTAGTTCTTGGTATTTTTTCCTTATGTTCATGTGTGCATATGGTGAGGATAGGACTCATTGTGAGGGCCTGGGAGTAGATGAGGGTTCCCTAGACTTGCAAAATGAATCTTTTAAGGTAATTGATGGTTTCATGGCTTGTGTGTGTGGGTAGGGGACTAGGTACCCTAGATGAGTGGCTTACCATAGGTGTTGGAACCAAAAGTGGTTGCTAGATGATCCTATGGGTGAGTTAGTAAAAAGTGATAACCTAATAATGAACTTGGGAAAGGGGGTTTTTCAAAAGATAATGAAAGACACATAATCAACTCCACATAGTCCTGTTGGAGTATCGGGACCATAGGTAACTACCAAGGTGGATCGCCATTAAGAAAGGGGGGACTCGAGTTACATGGTTTCCATGGTGGATCCCAATATGCATGATATTTGATGACACTCACCTAGATGGTATGCTAGGAACCTAACCCTTGTGTATAGTAAAGTGATATCTTGTTAATGTCTTTTCTCTTGGTTTTCAAGTTATAGTTTTGTAAAGCCTTAGGTTTCTTTATGCCTTGTGAGTATCTTGGTTCTATCTCCTAGCACGGGGGGTGGATCTACATAGTTTCACATGGTTGGATGGAAAATATCTTTCAAGGTATTGTTCGTGGTTTGTGACTTGAATATATTTCAGATTTCATGCAGTGATGAAGATTTTCTATGTGTATCATGTATAACAAAAAAGAAATATATAAATTACTCTTTGTAAGCCTTCAGGTCATTCATGTAAATATTATTATAATTGTATTCATTATTATAAATTATAAGAATAAAACAATGTAATCAGGGAGGGATAGTTCTAAGGGTTTTTAAGGGATGTGATTTGAAGATCTAAAAGTTGAAATGAAAAGTGTAAAATTGTATTATCTCTTCTATCTATCCTATGTTGAAATGAAAAGAAATGTTCTAAATGTAAAGTTTTAAATGTAAATTGTAAAAGGAATTTATTCAATGTGTAGGAAAAAGGAATAAAAATTAATTACGAAGTAAGAGATATAGTTGTGATTGAAATATTACTTTCTTACTCTTTCTCTTAATTTGTAAAAATGAAAAGTAAAGGAAAATGAAATTGTATTCAATAGTAATAAAATGCAATGCTTATTTATCATTAAATGAAATCAATAAGGGAACCTTAAGGAATGTACTTGTGTATGTAATAATGAAATGATATAATGTTATAAAAAAATAAATTGTTAGTTGTAAATTTAAGTCAAAAGACCAGATTCCTTATGGGTTCCCTGGTGGGGACATTACATTTGGTATCAGAGCACTGGTTGCTACACTGGGAGCTCAAGGTCTATTTACATGTAAAAGTTAAAATTTTCTACACATTAAATACTAGACACCTAAAACTTATTTTGCACCACTCTTCTAGGATGCCTCCCATCACCAACTCAAGAGCTAAGGATAGACTTGGGGAATCTTGAGTCAAGGGTTGAGAATTGGTTCGTCAGTGGGCGGTGGTAGATTTATTTGTGGTGGTTGTAGATTATTTTTGGGCTCGTTACTTGGAAGATGAATGTTTTGTGGTTAGTTTGTGTCTATTCCTGGTTACGTTAAAAATAAATTTGTTAGTACAATTAAAATTTTAAAAAGATTAACAAATTTAAATAAAACCCTACTTTTTAGCAAAAAAAATTCAATGATTTCATTAAAAACATATAAAAAACAAAATATCAAAATTTATCCATACCTTGATGATTTTTTCTTAAAATTGGTAAGAAGATGATCGTATACTCGATGCCAAATCACATACATGATACAAACCCACCATGTTTGCAATGTAAAATGATAAACACCAGCCAGGGGTTTTATTTTTTAACTAGAAAATAATAGGTATTGAATATTAAATTGGGTATCTGATACTAAATTGGGTATCTGATATTAAATTGGGCATCTAATATTAAATAAGGTATCTAATATGTTATCAGATACTCGATTAGGCATGTGCATCAAAATTACTTTTGGCCATGTGTGGTGCAGGGAATCTAGGGCATTTGAAGTATTTAGGAGACATCTAGGATGTTCATTATGTTTTCTCTTTGTAATAAAAGGATAGATCCTTGAGATCATCCTTCTTGTGATTTGATACAACTTGTGTGGTCAAGGATCCCTAAGGTTCACCTATAAACCTTTGGATACCTTAGTCCAATTAAATTTTGAGTCTATAGTTGATAGGCATGATTAGGTGTTTTGAGTTTTTTAGGAGTTTTATTCATGATTCCATTTTTTTGGATCATTTTAGGAATGTTTGATTAGGTATAGGTTTTGAGAAATCATTCCAAGTCATTTGGATTGGAAAATTGCAAAATTGAAAAAAATGTCGCAAAAGATGTAAATGCTGCTCGAGCAACTTTTGAAAAGTTTCTTGTGAAGTTAAAATTTAGTTAACAAAGGTCACAACCACTCATGGAAATATTATAACTTGTATTTTAAGATATTTATACATGTTCAATCCTCTCCAAGAGGTTAGACAGATGTATGATCAAGTTTTGATGCAATTTCAATAAAAACCACCAGATTTCCTGAGCATTCATTGTCTCGTACGTACGTGTACGGAGTGATAAGACTAAATTAATGAAATGAGATAAAAAAAAAACCCTATGAATCTACTTTTTAGAGAATTTTTATTTTAATATCAAAATTTATAATCAAATTTGTAAGGACAAACCATAAAGAATCCCAATCCAGACCTGTTGCACAAATGGAGTCCTAACTTGATATTTCACCAATGGAGTTTTATGACCACTTGGGAAATGCAAGTTAGGAATGTATTATTAATGATTCCAAAGTATCAAAGTGATATTTGGAGGTTTGGTAGTTTTTGCATCAAGCCCTAGGCTAAATATCTCTATGTATTTATCCATTCAGATGTATGAAGTTGCGTGTATATAACTAAACTGATTGGAGGAACCTATTAGATGGTTGATTTGAATCATTCAAAGTTAGGATAAGGTTTCAAATGTTACAAATAGGAAATACTGAGAGGAGGGGTTAGTAAGTATTTCACAAACTTTTACTTTTTCCCAATTATGGATATAAGAAATTAACTTGAAGTTTGCATAAGAAACTAAACTAAGTAAACTGAATAAAAAGCATAACAATAAAACAAATGATCTCATAACACTATGATTATTCTCAAAGAAACCCTAGCCAAGGGAAAACCCCGGTGGGGATGATACCCACAACTGATCAACTAATCAAAAGTATCCAGTTAAGGATGTTGACCCTATTAGGATTCGATTACATGTACATATAGTGTCTATGTCCTTGTTAAAGGACTCTAGGAATTTTTAGAAGCCTCAACCCTTTTAGGAGTTTCTATTACAAAACAAAATGATTTCAAGATGAGACCATTTCCCAAACATGCAATATACAATGATAGATTCAGATACAAAGGTAAAATACAAAAACCTTTTTACTCCTATGGAATAGCTTCTCTATTCTTACTTAGCTTTCTCTTCGCTTTCATATACAATACTTACTTCCTTTCTTCTTACAATAAAACTTTGCATCATATATAAACTTATTACAATTGCAATGTAACTTGTATATTTCACATTACATAACTCTTACATATATACAAGTTATTACAAAATAACTTCATGTCGGCTTACAATACTGTATACTCTTCTCTAAATATAAAATCATTATGTACTTCCTTAGGGTTAACATCTAGGATGTTGTCCCTAACTAGTCAAGTCATTATTTTGATAAAAAATAATAATCCCTTAACTCAATGTAATCATATTCTATCTTTCGCTCTGTTCAGGTCGGCTCAACACCATCTCTATAAATATTTAATATCTTATTCTGTACATGTTTTACAGACTTACACTCTCATATGTAGCTTTGATATATATAGAATGATCCATGTTAAAGTGTGCATGCAATAAACCTTCCTCTTTGAACATCGCTAATCAAAATTGTCTCTAATTAGACTAGAAAACACTGTTGTACTTGACAATTTTCTAATGCACTCATACAAGATTGTTTCCTTTGATTATGTTATCTTCATGCTGAGTATATGTTTCCATAATGAAAGTATTCTGATATCCTACTTATCCAAATTGCCAACAATCTCCCCCTTTCTCATTGGTGGCAACATATGGGAAAATTGGCTAAGTCCCAAAACTCTAATTAGAAAAAAAATTGTGACCATTACAAAATTGTGGATCTTACATAACTATACATGTCTACTTATTTCTCCAAAAAATGATACTCTCCATAAGATTATACACATATAATTAGGGTATATCTGTGTCTTCTATATACACATAATTTTCTTACTATACTACTCCCCTTTTGACAACAATGACAAAAGTGTCAATTCTATTAAGTATGATAAAATTAATTTAGCTTATGATCTAACTACTGCATGGCCTCAAGTCTTGCAACACAATCTACAAAATTAGCTTTCAAATTCTCTAAGTCTTTGTCCCATGCCTTGTTCACTGATTCTGAAAAACTTAGTAATGCACATAGGCCAAAGGATGTTATTTCAACTGCCTTCAAATTATAATATGCAAATTTTTCATAAGATGTCTTTGATGAAAGACATTCTTCTAGTTGATTCTCCATAATAATGATCTTTAGTGATAAACTCTCTCTGAGTAGAGAAAATCTCTTAAATTTCTTCTCCTTTTAATCCTTCATAAGTCTCATATCATCATAATTTTTTGTTTCCTTCTTCTCAATATCTGATATCTTCATATTAGGGCTCTGCAAGTCATTCACTGTCACTTCTAGTTTTTCTTCTTTGTCCTTCAACTTCTCTGATATTCTAGATGTGTGGCTGTGGGATTGTGTACACTGAATGTACAATTATTTTACTCTCTCTAAGCATTTTCTTAGTTCTTTTATGCATACATCTAGGTTATCTAAATCATTTATGATATTTTGGCAAACAACTTGGAATACTTTTGCATCATGGGTTGCTTGAGCTTTGACTGATGCAATGTCTCATAAGTTTTTGAATTCCATGTCAAAAGCTTTCATTACATCTTTAGATTTTTCTTGGGGATCAACCTCACTAACTTGACTTGATATCACACTTTGAAGTTTACTGGTTACCTCAAGTAGTGCTCCTTCCAATATTTTTACCTTTTTGTTCTTTCCAATTATCTTTTTTAGAGATGAGATCAATTCTACTTGATCATCATCATCAACTTCTTGTCCTAAGCTTGCAAACACTAGTTCAATGGGTGGTCTCCATGGAATTTTTGCAGTGACCTTAGGTTTTGAAATAATTTTTGTCTTCTCTTTCTACATTGCATGCTCTACTTCTGCAATCTTAATCTAACTTTCTTCCTTTTCCTCTTCTTTCCTTTTCTCTCCTAATTCTACCTTCTTTTCTGCTTCAACTTTTTTCTCATCAATTTATGTCAAATTTCCAACATCAGCTCCTTGGTCATTGAATGGATTCTCTTCACTATCTAAGGTTATATTCATGCCTTCAATGTTCATAGATTCATTTATAATGTTGATGGAGGGTGGTGGAGCTGGTGATGATTCAATTTGATAGACTTCATAATTATGACACCACTTCCGTCGGAATATCCATAAAAAAAGGCACTGGCCAACATGGTGAACACACCATCGGTCTATTTGACTATGTCACAATTCTGATGACCATGCATCAGAGATACTGAACATGTGACGGCTAGCTATCAGAAACATCTAACAGATAGCCATCATTTTTACTTTTTTTTTTACGATGATTTTGTGCATGTGACAACTATCTATCAAATATTTATGACTGGTAGTTGTCATTTGTAGTTTTTTACCTATAGGGATGTTGTACATGCAACGGCTAGCTATTGAATATTTCCAACAAGTAGCCGTTGCACATATACTGTCGCTGTCAAGATAATTTTCATTACCCTTAAAAAAGTGATGGTAGACACATTAAAGTTAACAAAGCTTAAGATACCATTGTAGTTGGTCTCTTTCTTTGGTCCATATTATTGAAAAAATATTTTACCTTTCATTAGCTCATTAAATGCGGGGATTTGAAATAATTTAATACAATATTTTCATGATAGCATATATAATAGAATTATCCAGGAAATGCACCAAGAGGATTCCCTAGCCAAAACTGAAAATCCCACCTAGTCCTCCTCCCAGTCCATCCGTGTCATCCAGGAGCCTCAGCCAGGAGCCAAAGAAGGCAGGAATTGAAAAAATGTGTCAAAAACCCATTTAATAAGAAGGACAACTAGGAGGTGTCCTTGTCTCTGATTCTGAGGGAATTAAAAATAGGAAGGAGGATGACAGCACTCCGAAGATCGAATGTAGGCCACAAAAAAGGAAAATAATGGAGAGCCAAGTTAGTCTGGAGGTGGATTTAAGTGGCTTGAGATGCAGGAGGTCAAATAGACTCACCAAGGAGCAATGCAAAACTAGGCTACTAGAAATTGCATCTAAAGAATAGTCCATGACTGAGAAAGACTCCCAAACCACCGAGTCTATGAATGATTCCTTGGATGACCATATGAGCCCCCCTAGGCCTAGTAAAAACCCTATTCCTGACCCCAAGCAGGCCATGGAAACCCCCATTTCTACCCCACCCCTGAGTCCTGCTCAAGACCCCCAGGATAAGCCCCCCTCTATTTACAATACTAAGGCCCCAGAGGATAGTCTCAAAGGTACTCTTAAAAGGAGGTTCGCGAACCTGGACAGAGAGATTGCAGAGATCAAGAAAAACATGCAGGAGCTGATGAACCAATGTATGCTGACCAACAAATTCGGCTTGAAAGTTATGCACACTTCAGCTACTACTCTCTATCATGTGTAGGAGAAGCTGGCGGGTGGTACTCTGGAATTGAATGAGGACAACAAGGACCTGTTCCTATTTCTACAGGAAGAATGGGTGAGGACCCTGCTGTCTAAGCAGTTGGGTGGGAAAAATTAATTCTGTTTCCCATGTGCTGGTTATTTTTGCCTAGGCCTAGCCCAAGGAACCCCTATTTTTTAGATGGGGTCAATGTTAATTTTTATAGCTTTCTATTCAGCCCTGTGTGGATTTTAGCTGATACTTTACTTGCTACTACTCATTCTAGATACTCTATTTTAATTCGGTTGATTAGTATTATGGCTTATGTTTTTGATAGGGGCATATTGCGACTGGTGATTATACTATTAAACTATTTATCTATTGTGACTGGTTACATTAATGTGTTGTTAATGTGCTACTAGTCCTTTTTTTTTCCGGGCCAGCACCCTCTTCCTGCTTTATCTATCAAAAACATATATTATTTAAGTAGACGTTGCATGAATTTATTGACTCTACGCACTTGTAGACATCAAGCACATCAATAAAGAATCATCTCCTCCCATGGCCTACATTACTCAAGCCACGAGAGAGGATTCTTATTTATGGTTATGCTTGATGTCTACAAGTGTGTGAAGTAGATAAATTCGTTCAGCGTCAAACTTAAATAATGTATTTTATACATGAAAATATCATCCATTAAATTCATTCAAATCACCGCATTTGATGAGCTAACAAAAAGTAAAATGTTTTGTCAGTATATGGACCAAAGACAAAGACCAACTCTGATGGTCACTTGAGCTTTTCTATCTTTAGTCCTAGCTACTGGGTAAGGCCTAGATGACTTTACCTATCGATCATCGAGAATAATCACCACCTTGCCTTTATGTACACTACACAATATCCAATATAAGAGAAGGGAGAAAATATGAATGGATGAAATAAATGAAAGATACAATAATATTATCTTGTTGTTTACCTTCTCATAATTGATCCCAGTCTCACAAAAGTAATTTTATACGATCACTAGAACATTTTGTACTTGGATGAGAAATAGTATCCAAAGTTTCTAGATTCTAGGAAAAGGTATGAGTGGAGGCCAAAAAATGGATATTTGTGAAGGTTTTATAGACATAGGTTATAGAATCATCATCTCTGCACTAGTACTCAATCTGGAAACCCTCTCTAGAAAATCTCCACATCTAGCAAATCTCCATAAAAATCCCTTCTGGCCTCCATTGCATATACATTTTCTCAATATCTAAAAATCTCCATCATTGATTCCCGTCATTTTTTTAGCATCTTCGTGGACTACTAGACCTTAAATTATTGATCTTCTCTTTGTTTCTAGAATAGTTTAATATTCTCTACTTAACAAGGCCAACCATGTGAATATAGAGATAGGTAAATCCATCCCGGGTCATGTTCCTTTCAAGTTCCCATTGATGTGGATTTGGCATTATAATTTAGATTAACTTATTCAACAATACTGGTTGGAAGGAAAACCCAAGTGTGGAATGCTCTCCTATGATAAATGTTTGAATTATCTCAAGGTGAAATTGATATTTTTTGAATTGAATTGAATTGAATTTTGAGACAACTCTAAAAAAAAGTTGAAAGAAGTCAACTCGAGTAAAATCAAAATTGATTGTATGAAATTCTTTCCACGTGACAATATAGAGATTAGTTTTGTAAAAATCTTGAGAAAAGGGAAACAATATTTAATGCATGCTATGAAAACATAAAAATATTATAATTAGTGTGTATGAAATAAGTATCATTTGAAAGGAGTGTGAGAAAATACCTCATTAATTATAATTGCATTGACAACTAATTTGTTTTCTTTATAATGCAATATTTCCCCCTGAATAACTAAAAAATAAAAGCCTTATAAATACAACAATGCAAACAATTGAAAGACACAAAAATCACCAATATTACCACACATCTAAACATGATGCTAAGATACTTGTTTTTTGTTGGCAATATATTAATTTCTACCACCACTATCTACATTAAATGCATCAAACTAGAAACTTATTCAATAACCCCACCACTATTCTAGATGGTTGTCATCAACCAACATCACATCACATTTTTTTATTGTTTTTAAGTTTGTAAATTTTCCAAGCCCTCTATAAAGAGACCGATGTAACTATGTTTTGAATAAGCAATGAAATCATTTTCCTAATTGTTGTGTATATTATTAAATGTGTATGTAATTTATGTTTATTTATATGTATTAATCTGTGTCCATCCACCCCTATTAGAATGGTATAAAAGCCAAAGGGAGTTAATCAGTTGATTTTTATTGTAAAAATATTTGTGACGATGATGGCAGATGTGGCATTTGTAGTTAAGGGTTGAGGCATCATACCCCAACTCTCCTTTCTTAAAAGGCATTGATTTTGTGATGGTGATCTTCCCTCTTATAGCTGGTATGTGATGTGTGGTTTCTTCATCATTGTATGACCTATCAAATATTGTATATGGATCAATGCTCTAATCTATAGAGCTAGTGTTCAAGAGAGTTCAAAATATATGTTAAGAGATCCAAGTTCCTAGATCAAATTGATGAATATGATATCATAAAATAATAGAGAGGACTCTACCAGTTTGGATGAATCACAAAATGTAAAAACTATGACTAGAATTCAAAGGAGAGCCATATGTAGAAACTATTATAGGATATAGTTGATTTTTTGTGAAGCCCCAACTAAAGAATTAACTAGATCATAGGTTTTTAGAAGTAAACAAAATATAGAAAGGCCACAAGTTTTCAAGGATATGTGGATGTCACTGGAAGTGAAAGGTAATCTATAAGTTTTTTATTTTATATGTGAAGTTTATACAGTTATCAATACTTTGTTGGATTGATGGATAATTGCAAGGAGGTTGTAGCTTTCTAGCTATGTCAAGTATGTTTTTTGTAAGGAAGAAAGGAAATTTATGTTAGAGAAGAGGTAGATCACATTCCTGTCCAAGTGAAGCTATAAATATTGGAGTCCGTACACAAGTTTGAAGATGAAGAAAAGGTAGTCGCGAAGAAAAGTAATAGTCACTTAAATATTTATAGATGAGTTAGCAAGGAGGAGCCACCATAGGAAAATGAAAACACCCATAGACATTCTTCTAATATTACAGTGTGTCCAGAAAAGTTGATATATTGATTGGATCAAATCTAGGGTAAAATTAATTAAAGGTTTAAAAGCTTTCTTTGCCATAGAGTTCATTGGTTGTAGAAGTGAAGTTGAAGCTCCCAATCAAGTTGAGATCATGATAAAATACAAGGGAACCATTATAGGTGGAGTCTTTAAGCATAAAAATATTGTAGTTTAATGAGGATTCTGAAAGGATATAACCATAGTTGTTAAAGAATCTCATTTATAACCCTCTTTGTTATACTATTTCCTCTTTCATTTCCTTACTAGCCTAAATAAATACATGATGTCATAGTCTATAACTCACGAGCTGTAAATGGAGGTAATGGAAGACATTAGTGTGTAATCTTTCAATACTTCTTTCAATGAGTTTTTTAGAATTTTGTAGTGGGTGACTTCTGTTGGAAATAATTGACATGTGCCCATATCAAAACTCACGAGCCCCAAGAAGTGAGATAAAAAGTAATAAATGGATTCCATTTGAATACAATTCCATTTAAATCTATAGGAAATAAACATAAAAAATACATGACATAAAACCAGTAAAATCCAATGCCATTTGAGTGCCTACCTCAAAACTTGAATGCCCAGTTCACCCACACAAAAGTCCACTTCCCTCTTTGTGCATGGTGTCGGTCTCTTCCCACATGCAAAATACTAGTGCCCTCTTTATGCACACAAAAGACAAGTTCCCTAGTCTTCCCACATGGTTCCTCTTTGCACATGCCAAAGTCCAGTGCCCTCTTTGCGCCACATAAAAGTCATGTGTCCTCTTCGTGCCACACAAAAGTCTTGTGCCCTCTTCGCAGATGTAGCTCTTCAAACACAAAAGTTACAAATGACCAATACCCTAGTCTTCCCACATGGTTTTTCTTTATGCATGCCAAATTCTAGTGCCCTCTTCATACCATGCAAAAGTCTTGTGGCCTCTTCACGGCTGCATCTCTTCGAACACAAAATTTTCAAATGACACTTTTTCTTTCTTTCTTTTGTTTATAATCAAGCAGGAGTCAAAATTACAACATCATCATTAGTATTATGACACTGTCAGGGGCACTTGAAAAAAAATCACAAAAAACAAATGAAAATAGTAGAGCCATTGCAAATTGGCATCAAAATTTGACCCCAAATGTTGTAGTGTATATCCTCAAAATCTCACACATATCTACTTCCACTTTCTCTACACATATAAGATAAGCTGCATGTACCATGTCAGAAGCCATGTCATCTTCCCTTGAGCTCTCACAAAATTTTGAAGTCATTATTTTTCATACATATATAGCATCATCTTGTTCAATCTTACTTATAACAATTGCTCTTCCATTATATGAAGACTTGGTGTTGTCTAACACTATTTTCTTAACATTCTTTTCATTAAAAGGAATTACTCTTGACTTAGATAATCATGTTACTTCATGAGTAAGGTCTACGGTGATGTCTATGACTCTATCATCTAACCAAAACTTTCCATTGTGAATCCTTCTCAAAATTATGTTGGTCCATTCATCATTCGAAAACTCATAGTGAATTGTGTACTTGATAATATCTATTTTAGTTAAATGGTCAAACCCTTCTTTATAAGAAATGTCTTATTTGTAAATCTTATCATACTCCATGATTAGACTACCATATAGTATCAAACTTAAATTTTAGATAACCTTTTACATCCTCCAAATGCAAAACTTCATCTAGAATGGTTGATAAAGCCAAATTAGGGTCTTCCTCTAAGGGTTCTATAGGTTCCTTCTTCATCTTAGGCTAGTTGAATCATTTATATTGTGAACTAGTGATGCATCCATGATTCTATTAAAATATGGCTTTTTTGTTAGTGAATACTTAGTAAAATACCTTGAAATCATGATTTAGGGCTTTGCATAGATTTGGCAAGAAATCTGTCTCCAAATCTTGCAAACTGCTCTAATTATCCACTGGTTAGCTCTCTATATCTCTTGTAAATACTTGAATGACCAACTAATATTGATCATCTGCTTTTATCCTTCAAATCTTTTAAGATACTGACATCGCATTAAATTTCTTGACTACTTCATGCCAAAAAGTTGTTCCTAGTTACCTACAAAACTTCATTCTTTTCGTGTACTAGCATACATGTACATAAATTCATGCATTCTTAACCATAGCTTCATCATATTTTTACTAGCTTATATTAACTTCACAAGACTTAATTCAATCAATTAATAAATTCTATACTATCTGATGCCTTACTCTAATACATAATTCATGAAATAAATACTTAAATGATTTGAGATGAATTAGGAAATGACTCACACTTACTCTTAGGTACTTCACCTATCTGGTTTCCTGGTATACTGAGTGTGCTCGCTTGATCTATGGCTTTAACAAACTCAGCTTCTTCCAAGTTACTGCAACATTGTCTCTAACTATTATTTGTGCTCACATTTCTCCTTGTGTAGTTTATAGGATTAGTGTTTATCATGTTGTTCATTTTGCAAAATCTCGTTGTGTGACCAAAATTTTTACATATCTGACAAATTACTCCTTTTTTTCCATATCCCAGTTCTGATTGACTGATTTGTGATCTCCAATTTCTAGTAATATGTCCAATTTTGTTGCATCTATAACACACAACTCCATTCCTTTTGTTCATGTCTCCAATAGGTCTTTTATCTGCAGGGTTGGTATCTCTAAACATTCTACTATTATTATTATCATTAGATCTAATTTTCTTACAATCAATAGCTCTATGTCCAAAACCATGACAATTATAACAATAACCAGAGATAGGTTTGAATTTCTTACTTGTACAATCTCTTTTCATATGTCCAAAAGAATTGCATGAAAAACATCTACATTTTAATTCTCTTTGCATTTCTTTAGGTTATTCATCTTTCTTAGGTGGATTAGGCATATCTTCAGATTTGTTAGCTTAATCAGGCTTCTTTTCATCTTTATAGGCTATGGTTCCTTGCACTCCTCAATCTTCTTTGGGAACATATCTTCAAGATATCCAAGACCAGTTTTATCATAAGATGGTTTCTGATAAGACATTTGTTCATCAATATTTTCACTATTGGAATACAATTTATCAAGGTGTTGTTTAGAATGAGTTAGTTCTCCTTTCACAATTTTATTATACTTCTCAAGTTCAGCTATACTATAATTTGTTTTTCTCAAGTTCAGATGTCACTTTGGTAAGTTTAGATCTCAAATCTGCATTCTCAGATCTCAGATTTGATTCATCTTTTCTATTGTCATCTTTCAAGATTAACTTTAGATCGACAATCTTTAGTTCATGTTTAAGGATCTCATTTTCTTTCTTCAGTCTTGAAACTTTCTTGACGTGAATTGTAGGTTCTTTCTTTGATTTTAGATCTTCTATCTTTTCTTTTAGTTTCTCAATGTAGTTTTTTGCATCATCATATTTCTCCTTAAGAGTATCACTTTCTTCAGTAAGAATATCAATATATTCAAGAGCTTCATCAAGATTCTTTTGCAACTGATCTATATCAATAGAGATCTTACTCAAGCTATTAGGCTTTCTCTGAATAACTTTTTTCTGAGTAACTAAGCTGTGATACCAATTGTTAGGAATAGGAAATACTGAGAGGGGGGTGAATCAATATTTCACAAACTTTTACTTTTTCCCAATTATGGATATAAGAAATTAAGTTGAACCTTGCATAAGAAACTAAACTAAGTAAAATGAATAACAAGCATAACAATAAAACAAATAAACTCATAAAACTATGATTGTTCTCGAGGAAACCCTGGCCAATGGCAAACCCTGATGGGGATGATATCCACAACTGATCCACTAATCAGAAGTATCTGGTTAAGGATGTTGACCTAGTTAGGAGTTGCTTACATACATATTATGTTTATTTCCTGGTTAAAGGACTCTAGGCCTTGTTAGAAGCCTCAACCATGTTAGGATTTTTTATTACAAAACATAAATATTGCAAGATGATCCCACTACCCAAAAATGCAATATACAATAATAGCTCCAGATACAAAGGTAAAATACAAAAACCTTTTTACTATTGCCAAATAGCTTCTCTATTCTAATTTAGCTTGCTCTTCACTTTCATATACAATACTTACTTCCTTTCTTCTTACAATATACAACTTCGCATCATATATCAAATTATTATAATTACTATGTAACTTGTACATTTACATAATTCTTACATATATATAATTTATTACAAAATAACTTCTTGTCCGCTTACAATACTTTATACTCTTCTCTAAATACAAAATCATTATGTGCTGCCTTAGGGTCAATATCTAGGATGTCATCCCTAACTAGTCAAGTCATTATTTTGATAAACAACATAATCCCTTAACTCAATGTAATAATATTATATCTTTTTCTCTATTCAGGTTGGCTCAACACTGTCTCTCTATAAATTTTTAATATCTTCTTCTGTACATGTCATATAGACTTGTGCTCTCATATGTGGCTTTGATATATATATAATGATCAATGTTCAAGTGCATATGAATTGAACCTATTGGAAAGTGATGTTTTGGGGAACTAGGTATCACTTGAGGGATGTCATTTATCAAAAAACTTATGATGGAGTGATCGCATGATGAGAGATTCAGTATTGGAGTCATAGTCATAAAAATGACTAAGTCTAGAATTAGGGTAACATGGTAGAGTGTTATAGTTTTGGTCAACGATGAATATTTACAAGGTATTATGAATTGAAAATTTAACAGAAGGTATTTTAGTATGTTTATATGCTTTAGTTAAGAGCACATAAGTTTTGGTTTTCAGATAAGTAAGGTACAGTGTTCAGAAGGTATGTGAAGATAGTAAAATTAGTATAACAGGGCATATGAGTAGTTGCGGTGATTGCAATAAGGTTACTTGGTATGGTAACATGCTAAGTCAAGTAAATGGAGTATATTACTAACTCTTTGGTGATATATGATCACTGGCTTCATATTTTGCCTTTACATAATTAATTATCATATTTTGTATGGTATTTGTGAAGCTGACTAGATAAGAAGTTTTTGTATAAATATAGAGTCCTTTTATGAAAGCAGAAAGAAGTGTGTTTATGATGAAGAAGAAAAGTTATGTATCTAAAAGTAGAGATTAGATGTGAGATCAGTAAGAGATATAGCTTTAACTGGAACTACCTAAGCAAGATAAGTGCTTGTATTGTTCACATTTTGGAGAACTCTTTGTAATAGTTTTGATTGTAAGAGCTGATGGCTCACCACCTTTAACCAGGTGTTTTGTATAACCCTAACAGGGTTTTGTAATCCTTTAATAAGGATTTTTAATATGTAATCATCAGCTCCTAACAAGGATACAATATTTTAGTGCATAGTTGTGGGTACCATCCCCACCGAGGTTTTTCCTTAGCTAGGGTTTCCTCGAGAACAAATCATGGTGTCATGAGTTATGTGTTATGTTTTATTGTTCTTTTTATTTCAAAAGTATTATGATTTATTTATAATTGGTTAAATTTTAAGTCAAATTTTAGTAATACTGATTCACCCCCCCTCTCAATATTACCTAATCCTAAAAAGAACCTTCTTCTGTGAACATTGCTAATCAAAACTATCTCTGATTAGACTGGAAAACACTATTGAACTTAGATAATTTTCTAATGCGCTCATACAAGATTTCTTCCTTTGATTATGATATCTTCATGCTGAGTATATGTTTCCATAATGAAAACATTCTAATATCCTACTTATCAAAATTTCCAACATCGAAAACCCTACATCAACTGTATGAACCCATCCTTAACCACTTCCTTTATATTCCATGTCTAATCTGGCCAATAAGGTGTGTGAGCATTATGCAGGATGAGTGTTGCTAGAATGGAGTTGGTCCTTGTAATTTTGGAGATCTCAAAGACATCCAAAAGGGTTCTTTAATATACCCTTATATTGGCCATTCCCATCCATAGTTGAAATTTGCACACTGAAAACCATTGTGAGAGACCTAGTAGGATTCATAGGTTAGGCTGAGTTTGGTTTGTTGTGGGTGTTATAGGATCAAATATTTGATTGATTTCCTATTCCTATAACCTAAATAAGGTGTTACAACCTTTACATTGGTTCCCTAAGCCACTAGTGAATATTTCCATTCTTGTCTTAGATTAGGGAAGGTGTCTCTAAGTCATTATTTTTTAGGAGTTTGCATAAGACCTTTAGGTGTTGAAGTGTGGTAGGAAAAGTGTCTAGACATTACTAATTGGTTGATATACATCATATCCCAAGGTTAGTGTAGTTGTATTGTGTCAAATCTAATATTGAAGAGTTGGGAAGGAGATTACACATTTCCTAGTCTTCCTGTTGTACTCTTTGCATCAGGTGGTATTTGAGTGCTAGGATTGTTCATTAGGAAGAAACTTGAATTATAGAGGATTGGGGTGAAGAATAAATCCCCTCAAAGTGACCAATGTTGAATTGGCAAAGATTGTGAGATAGAAAGTTTCTAGGAGAAGGAGGCTTGAAGAATAATTGGAAAATTTGAAGAGAATCCAAGGGAGGAGTGTTTCAGAGGAGTCTAATGAGGAAGAGGCTCCCATACATGAAATATGAGAGGTATCTTTTGACCAAGAAACCCTCCTAGAGGCCCTAGAAAGGGTTGGAAGGAAAGATAAGTTTGATATACCTATGTTCCCTTGAAAAATGAATCCAGAAGAATGCATGGGCTGGATTGATGCATTGGAGAATTAATTTGAATGTGAAGAGGTGTCTGAGAACCTGAGTTGAATTTGGATAAGTCTAAAATGAAGGATCTAGCCATTAGTTGGTTGAAATTCTTGCAGAATGAAAGGGTGGAAGAAGGAAGAAATCATATCACCACTTGGAAGAAGATGGTGATTGAGATCAAAAGGTAGTTTGTCCTAGAGGATTATGAAGTATTTATACACAAGAGGCTTCAAAAACTAAGACATGGATGTTGGTGCCTACACATAGGAGTTCCATAGGATAACCCTCAAATAAAAGATACCAGAGAATGAGAAATAAAAGTTGGCTAGGTACTTGAATGGCCTCAAGTTTAGCACCCAGAATGAACTTAGTTTGTTCAACCTTGAGACTCTACACAAGCGCTACCAAATGGAACTAAGAGTTCAGGAGAAATAAAGGAGAAAAGTACAGAAGAATAGCAGGGCTAGAGGGAAAAATTTCAGAGCCAGAGGTAGGTTCAATGGGAGAGGATAATTTCCTAAGAACCAAGGTGAATTTAGTAGTCAAGAATCAGAGGGAGAGTCAACCAGTAGAGGAGCATTTAGAGGTAAAAGGTTAAATAGTTGAGGAAGGTTTGGTGGAAGAGGACCTAGTCTCTTCACTAGAAAGTTCTTCACATGCAACCAAATTGGGAATCAGTCTTTTATATGTCCTTAGAAGCTTGACACAAGCAAGAAAGGAGGATATAGAAGGGTTTAATTGACCCAAGAGGAGGAAAGTCAGAGTGTGTCATCTTACCACACAACCACATTGAGGCGTGCAAATCCAAAGAAAGGGGAGTTCCTTATGATGCAAAGACCTCTCTTAAGAGTACCTAACACCTCAGAACCACCCTAGAGGAAGTCACTATTTAGGACAAGTTGCAAAATAAATAATAAGGTATGCAAGATAATTGTAGATTCTAGATCAATACATAATATTTCCTCTAGGGACTTGGTTGATAAGATGAAACTTTGAAGAATCCTTCATCCATTCCCTTATAAATCCTCATGGTTGACAAATGAAAATCAAACTCTAATTTGTGAACAAGTTTGGGTAGATTTTATCATAGGAGAGTATGTAGACAGATTCTTGTGTGATGTCAAAGAAATGGATGCATGTCACATTTTATTAGGGAGACCTTGGAAAATTGATGTTAATGTTAAGCATGATAGGATAACTAGTGTCTATATCATTTACAAGGGTGGTGTTGAGTATGTCATGAATCCACTTCCTGATGATGGGAAAGAGAAGCATGTGGTGAGTAGTGTCATGTGTGTAGGAGAGAAAGAGTTCATGAATATCCTAAAGGAGAAGGATACAAATTATTTTTACTTAGTGATGAGACCTTAAAGGACACCTTTAGAGATCTCAAAATCCAAAACCATAGAAAGAGTATAGGTCCTAAGGAGGTCAAGGCATATTTTGGATAAATACAATGGTCTGATTACAGGATGTACTCTAGAAACTTTACCACCATAAAGAGAATTAAGTCATTGTATAGAACTTATACTAGAGGCCACACTCCTAAACAAGGCAGCCTACAAGATGACCCCTTAGTAGAACAAGGAGATAGCAAGGAAAATTAAAAGATTACTGTCTAAAGGGTTCATTATCTAAAGAGTGTGATTCCATGTCCAGTCCTTGTTGAACTAGCACCTAACAAGGAAGGTACATGGAGACTATGTATGGATTCTAGGGAAATCAATAGTATAACCATAATATATAGGTTTCACATGCCTATAATGGAGGATCTAATCAATTTTGTAGGGGTGCAAGATACTACGCCAAGGTGGATCTCAAAAGTGGATATCATCAGATAAGGATAAGTGGTGGAGATGAGTGGAAGATGACATGTTCAAGACTAAAGAGGGTGTTTATGAGTGGCATGTAATTCCTTTTGGCTTATCCAATCCCCCAAGTTCCTTTATGAGGCTTAGTAGTGAAGTCTTACAACCTTTTCTTAAAAAAATTGTTGTGGTTTTGATGACATTATTTTCATTAGGGATAAAGAGGAACATTGCAAGCATTTAAACATGGTTTTGAAGAAATTTCATGAGGAGCAATTGAAAGTTAACAAGGAGAAGTGTGTTTTTCTTCAAGAGGAACTTGTGTTCTTGGGGTTTTTGATATCAAGGAACACTCACAAGATAAATTTTTCCAAAGTGGGGGCTATTCTCAATTGGCCACCACCTACTATAGTATCAAAGGTAAAGAGTTTCCATGGTTTGTGTAGTTTATATAGGAAGTGTATTAGAAAATTTAGTGGCATATGTACCCCTATCATTGATACCATTAATGGAGGAAGTAAATGTGTTTTTGAGTGGAGTAATGAGGCTAATGAGTCATTTGATTTTTTGAAAAGAAAGATTGCAAAGTAACCCATCTTAGTTCTACCAAACTTTCAGAACGTGTTCACAGTGGAGTGTGATGCAAGAAACAAGGCTATTAGTGGAGTCCTAAGCCAAGAAGGGAGAGTTGTTTCCTTGTTTAGTGATAAGTTGAATGAAGAAAAGAAATATATTCAACTTATGATCTTAAAATATATTCTATTATTCAATCACTTAGAAAGTGGAGGAGCTACTTGTAGCCTTAGGGGCTCATTATTTTTATTGATAACCATGCTCTTAGTTTCTTGAATAGCCAGGAGAATATTCACCATAGGCATGTCAAGTGGATGTAGTTCCTACAATCCTAAACTTTCACCATCAAGCATAAGAAAGGAGTGGTGAATAAAGTTATTAATTCTCTCAGTAGGAGGCACCTGACCATTCAAACCATTCAATTAGAAAGTATTGGATTTCATGCCATGAAATATATGTATACCAAAGATGATGGCTTCAAGGAGGCTTACCAAGTTTGTACTGATATGACAGAGAGGTATCATACTGAATTTTTAGAATTTATTTTATAGGGTGGAATACTCTTCAAAGGAATTTTACTTTGTGTGAAAAAGGATCCATAAGGGAGAACATCATCAAATAAAAGCACTTCGGAATCTTGGCAGGACACTTTGGTGTTGATAAAACACTTGAACTTGTAAGGAGATTCTACCATTGGCCTAAGTTGCAGACAGATGTCAGAAAGTTTGTGGAGAGTTTTTTAGTGTGTCAAAAATCTAAGGTTCACACATCCAATGAAGGGTTATATTCTCCATTTCCTATTCTTTCAAATCCTTAGGACTCAGTGAGTAGATTTTGTCTTAGGCCTACCTAAAACAAAAGCTAGATTTGACAGTATCTATATGGTAGTAGACATATTTTCCAAAATAGTGTACTTTATACCATGAAAGACCATCCATGATGCCTCCTATATGGTAGGTCTATTCTTAGAGGAATTAGTTAGACTCCATGGATTTCCCTTATCAATTGTGTTTGATAGAGATCCTAAATTTTGGGTTACTTTTGGAGGACACTATGGAGAAAGCTTAGAACAAATTTGTCTTTGTCCTTTGCATATCATCCACAGTCTGATCGTCAGACTGAAGTTATAAATATATATCACTTGGTAATTTTTTAAGATGCCTAACCGAAGAGAATGGGGCTACTTAGGATTTCATTTTGGCCAAAGCAGAGTTTTCCTATAATGACTTGATTAATAGGAGCATTGGTTTGACTCCTTTTTAGATTGTGTATGGTGTCCACCCTAGAGGTGTATTAGAACTCGGAGATGTCAATGATATGCAGAAAAGGAGTTCTTTGGTTGAAGACTTTGCTGAGGTTACTTGAAGGATATCAATGAGTAGGTTAAAACAAAGTTGCAACACACCTCTGATAAGTACAAACAATATTCAGATAAGAAGAGAAGATATTTTCAATTTAAGGTGCGAGATATGGTGATGTTTCATCTCAAGAAAGAAAGGCTACCTAAGGATAATTGAACCAAGCTTATGATAAATAAATGTAGTCCTTTCAAGATCCTAAGGAAATGTGGAAATAATACTTACATCATTGAATTGCCTTCTCATATTGGTTTATATCCTATCTTCAATGTGGCTGACCTATATGCATATAAAGGTCCTATTAGTGTTGTCTTTGTTGTAGGTAATCTAGAGCTTCAACAAGGTAAGGAGATGAAAGACTTACTCACACCATCCATTCTAAATATTGAGTGCATCCTAGACAAGAGCGTGAGTTAATAGACAAGGAGGACTATATACTATGAATTTTTGGTCAAATGGAAACATCATCCCTTGCAAGATTCCACTTGGATGACCCATTAATCTATTCAAAATGTTGGATTCAAACTTGAATAAATCCTTACTCAAGAGACCTGAGTTCATTTTGTCTTGAGGAGTATGGTGCAGGACACCCAGGGCATTGTAGCATTTAGGCAACATCTAGGATGTTCCTTATTTTTTTTCTTTGTAATAAAGGGATGGATCCTTGAGGTCATCCTTCTTGTGTTTTGATCCAACTTGTGTGGTCAAGGATCCCTAAGATTTACCTATAAACCTTGGGATACCTTAGTCCACTTGGATTTTGAGTCTATAGTTGATAGCTATGATTAGGTGTTTTGAGTGTTTTAGGAGTTTTTGTCACGATTCCAATGTTTTTTAATAATTTATGCATTTTGATCAGGTCTAGGTATTGATAACTCATTCCAAGTCATTTGTATTGGAAAATTGTAAAAATGAAAAAAAAGTTACAAAAGAGGTAAATGTTGCTCGAGCAACTTTTGAATAGTTGCTCAAGAAGTTCAAATCTAGTTACCAATAGTCACAACCACTCATGGACCAGTTTGAAAATGTATTTGAAGATATTTAAACATGTTCAAGCCTCTCCAAGAGGTTAGACAGATGTATGATGAATTTTTGATGTAGTTTCAATAAAATCCACCAAATTTCCTGAGCATTCATTGCATGGTACGGATGTGTATGAAGTGATAATAATAAATTAATGACATGATCTAAAAAGCCTTTGAATATAATACCTATATCATTCTTATTGGATTCATTTGGATTTGAATAGAAAAATTTATAATCAAATTTGTAAGGACAGTCCAGGCAAAAGTCCAATCTAGGTCTGTTACAAAAATGGAGTCCTAACTTGACATTTCACTAGTGGAATTTCACATCAACTTGGGAAATGAAAGTTAGAAGTGTATTATTAATGATTACAAAGGCTCATAGTGATATTTTGAGGTTTGGGGGTTTCTGCATCAAGCCCAAGGCTAAATATCCCTATGTATTTAGCCATTCAGATGTATGAAGTTGTGCGGAGAGAGCTAAAATGATTGGAGGGACCTATTAGATTTTTTGTTTGAGTCATTTTTAATTAGGAGAAGGTTTCCAAAATCCTTCATCGATTCTTTAAACCCATCCTTAACTACTTCTTTTGTATTCCTCACCTAATTTGGGCCGATTTGGTCTATGAGGATTGTGAGGGTTGAGTGCTGCTAGAGTGGAGTTGGTCCTTTCTTTAATCTACCCTTATATTGTTCATTCCCAACCATACTTGAAATTTGCACATCGAAAACCTTTGCGAGAGACCTAGTAGGATTTTTAGGCCAGGTTGAGTTTGGTTTGTTGTGGGTGTTATATGATCAACTTGTTGATTGATTCCATATTACTATAACCTAAACAATGTGTTCCAAGCTTTAGATTGGTTGGCCTAAGCCACTGGTGAATATTTCCATATTTGTCTTAGATTAGAGAAGGTGTCCCTAAGTCATTATTTGTGAGGAGTTTTCAAAAGATCTTTGGGTGTTGAAGTAGGGTAGGGAAAGTGTCTAGACCTCACTAATTGGTTGATATACATCATATCCAAAGGTTAGTGTTGTTGGATTGTGTCAAATCCAATATTGAAGAGATGGGAAGGAGATTAAAATTTCCTAGTCTTCTTGTTGTGCTCTCTGCATCAATGTGTATTGACAGTTGAGCCTACTAAAAAAGTCAACATTGTTTTGAGTACATTTTTGGATGAGTGAAAAGGAGATTTGTTCACATCGCCACTTTTTGGCATACCATGATCCTGCACATACCCAAAATTCTATTTAAAATTTAATAATTAAAAATTTAAGATTTAATAAGAAAAAACCACTTTATTGAAATTTAAGGCTAATTTAAATATATCAAAATATTCACATTTTGAATAAAAACCAATGGATATTTTTTGGTTCAAATTTGGTTTATATAGCAAAATTAGGGGACAATGTGTAATAGTTGAACATATTTCAGTAATTATTACAGTACAAGTTAATTTACAACCTACTATTTACAACATCATTGCACGAATACTTGTGATATTTTTAAAGTTATCAGTGTTGAAGATGACTACCCAAAATTGAATGAACAATATTCCTTAGATTTAAAAATTAATAAATCATGTGATGAAACCTCAGTGAACCAATAAAATGTGCTAGAGTGTACAAGCCTCAATATTTTTGTATATTTTCCAATAACTCAAAGAAAAGAATGTTTATGTTAGATCACATTTGATGATATGACAATGAAACTTTAGTTATAAATAAGGAACTTATCAAATAATATTTTTTTTAAAGTATATGATTTAAAATTTCCATAAAAAATTATGAGAAGTATGAATTAAGATGCTAAACCACTAGTTCTCTTAACTACCACATACATAAAATATATAATAAAATTCATATAAAAATGAGAAAATCATACTCCATTGTAGAAAGAATGGGGATGCCCTTTAAATTTATAAATTATAAAAATAAAATGGTCTATAATTTAACCATTTTCTAAAATCCTCTCGTATAGGAAAATACTATTCTAGAGATGATTTTAGATCTATCAAATGTGAGAAAATAAAATTTAGGTGAATGATACAACTCTCTATTAGATAAATATCATAGTACTCTATTACATAGATTCACCATATAAATTGTTCAATGAAAAGACCAAACTAGATATTTAATGAATACCCACACGATGGACACTATAACAACTAAATAAATAATTCAATCAACCAAACATTTCTTCGTAAGTTGTATTACCAATTCTATAACTTCATCCTAAGAGGAAATAATTTTTATGATGCTTTTCCTCTCCATACATCTCTCAATCCATGCATCAAACAATTGAAATTCAATTTCAAATGGTATCTTGAAAATTTAATAGTTTTTAATGTATGGAACCTAGGGTAAAAAGGAACGAAGGTGATGTCTAGGAAACCCAAAATCATTTCCACATAAAAAAAGAGAGGGATCCCCTATCAAAATCTCTTTCAATGTGCCTTCTAAAATTAAAGCTTCTCTAATAAGTTATGCTTGGTTGCATCCTATACCTTGTCTTTCGTACCCTCCATTCAACCTTTGAAGTCAAAAAAATGCAACCACAAGGATATTTTGATTTAAAATGATTCCATGAATTGGATAACACAACCCTCAAAATTATTCATTTCTATAAGAAAATTATAGATTAATTCGGTTATAGAAATTAATTTGGTATTAGAATTTTAAATTATAAATATGAAGTTAAGTTTTGTGTCACAAATTTTAAAGAAAACAAAGTCAAATATTAGTTTTCAATTTCTTAAAGGGTTTCATTTTATAATGACAACCAGTATTCAATTTATAGATAGACATAGGACAACTCGGATTAAAAATTTCAAATTACATCAGTTCTCATAAATAATATGTTGTAGACCTATCTAAATGTGGGGTCTAATATAAATAACCCATCATAAACTTCAAATTGTAAATAATCATTAAATAAGTCAATATGCCTTGTCTTTTTTTAAAATAAGCCCAGAAGCAAGAAAGGGCACGATCATATGGCTTCAAGGGCATAAACTACTTAGAACTCCATGTCTCATCAATATATTGAAGAATTATAAGAAACTCACATATAGGCTTGCCATTATGGATTAAGATAGAAATTTTATTGTGAATAGGATTCATTCGCCAGAGGATGTCACTCTTATTGTAGAGAAGGTCCTCATCTTGATATTCATATTTGACACCTTTTTCTTTCAAGGCAATTAAGACATGAATGCCAGAGGGACTGACCCATTAGCTAAGTACCTTCACTTGACCCATCCACACCTACAAAAATATAAATCCAAATTTAATACAACAATAGATAATCTTGAAAAATCAAATTTCAAATTTCACACAAAACGTAAGTTCTTTACACAGCCATGGATAATCTCACAAAAAATTAAAAGTTAATAGACTAGATTTTTGGAGTGGCATTAGATATAGAGAAATAAATATAAAAAAATGTAGTGTGTTTAAATTTAAATTATCATTAATTCATATGGACTTCCAAAGAAATACATATGTGAGAGAGTATTGACAAGAGTCAAGTCCAAATTCCTCACTTCTGCTAGTGCATGTTGTGCTTGAGTGGGTCCCGGTGTATGATCAGTAATAAGTGGATATTAGAGCCTATTGAAAGGAATGGGGTCAAATTCGGCAAGAAAAAGAAGATTATCGTGTCATTTAATTAATGATCAAATGGTTAGTAGTGTTTTATATTTTATTTAGACTGACAAAGTAAACATTTTGTTTCATTGGTTAAATTTGTTTTAATTATAAAATGAAATTATGTATAGAATTAGTCATTTATTCATATAAGTTTTTTTCTTTTTTTAAATTCTGATAGATGAGATATTCTAAGATTTGTTTGGTTAAGTGGTATACTATAATTTCTAATTTTAGTTTTCTTTTCTTCTAGTCAAAATTATTAATATTTTTTATATAATAGTCTATATAAAATTACTTTTCCTAAACAAAACCACTAAATATTTATTACATTTCTATGAGGTTTGTTGAAGTGAAACATAAAAAATTCTAAAATTATTCAATTATAACATTTCTTCTAAGCGATGGTGACAATGGGCAACAACGGGTGAGTGGGAGGAACTTTGAATTTGAACTTGAACGTGGGCGGGATTCCTGGGCAACAAGTTCAAATTGCTACTTTCCATGGTGTCTCTGTAGATCAGGGAGCGGGAAAAGAAGAGAATTCAGATGGGAACCCAAGGGTCAAGCAGATTGACCCTGGAAAGGGGGTCGGAGTGGGTGAAGTAAATTCATCTTCCCCCTCAGCCCTAAAGAGTCAGGCAAAGGACTAGAGCGGTAAAGCCCCTCAATGCCGATGGTCTACACTTTTTGACATCCAACCGTCAGGCAAGTCTTCCTTCCCCTCAATTAAGGATCTTTCTGATAAAGAGAAAGGTAACTTTATCATAGAAATTCCTGATGAGTTGGTGGATCACAACATTGCCTCAATGGATCATAATCTTGTGGGACAATTTGTGGGATCCAGACCCAACATAGACATAGTCAGAATCTTTGTGAAAAAGAAATGGGAGCTTAAAGGGCAAGTCCTCGTCACAGCCATGGCGAAAGGATTTCTCTCTTTTGTGTTTTCTTGCAAAGAAGACCTTGATAGAATCCTTTATGAGGGCATCTGGTCAATAGGAAAGGCTACCCTTATTGTGTAGAAATGGACCCCAAAGCTAGACCTCAATGGTTCTTTCTTCATCCAAGCCCCTATGTGGGTTCGGCTCCTAGGACTTCCTCTTGAATTTTGGGTTGAAGATGTCTTTGATGGTATTGCTAGATCCTTAGGATCTTTTCTCTCAATAGACCCTATGACTATGGCTAAAAGTTGCCTCACCTATGCAAGAATCTGTATTGGGGTGGAAGAGGGCCAAGATATGCCTGAAATCATTATTCTCCAATCAAAGCTAGGTAAACACTTGCAAAATTTGGATTATGAAAGCATCTCTTTCACGTGTCTCCACTGTAAGAACATGGGACATAAAGCCAGAATGTGTCTAGTGTGCATGAACATGGAAAAGGAAAGGAAAGCTCTGGTTGTAAAAAAGATCAAGCATGGAAATGTTCAAGAACAACCCCAAAGGAAGCTGAACAATCCTCACCCTACCCCAGAGAACAGCAAGGTAGGGAAAAAAAAGGACAATCTAGAGGAAAAGTTGGGTTTTTCAGACTCACAAGTAGACAAGGATATTCCTCAAACTAGGGAACTAACGGAGAAATCCAAACATGGTCAAGAAATTTCAGCTCCCCGAATGGGGTCTTCCCAGTCTGAAGGCATTAACTTGGCAGTAAACATTCCTCATGTCTCCATTGATGACATAGATGAAAAAGGCCAGGGAGAAGGGGGTGAGTCATGCCTAGCTCTATTTTTTCTTCTATCATCCCGGATTCCTTTGAATCCCCCCTAGATGATTTTTATTCTAGTCCATCTAGAAGAAAACCAGAAGGCCAACTGATCTCTAGCAACTATCCAGAGACACAGGACTTTAGCAAAGTCCAAAAAATGGATCTTCTTCTGGGCTCCATCTCTCTGAAACAACTCACAAAGTTGGAGGAACTCTTTGCCAAATACAAAGAGGAAAAAGAGTGCTAGATAAAGGTTCAAAGAAAAAAGAGAACAAAAAGCAGAGATCCATCCCCGGTTTCTCCGGTAGCCACAAGGAGCAAAAACAAAGCTGATGCTAGAGCAAAACTCAAATCCCCAAGCAGAAAAAGGGCAAGCCAAATCAGGCTAGAGGAAGCCTACAAAAACATTGTGGATAGTACCCAGACAACCATCCAGATAGTCTGCACTCCCAGCAAAAGATGTTAGACACCTCAAAGGTCATTAGTGAGCTCTTAAGCTCAATCAAGCTGAGTGTCAAAAGCAGAAATTTCTGTTCTAGTGCTATAGATCAGATGGTGATAGCAATGTATTTTTTTCGACAGTGCAACATCCATTGGTTCTCCCATAGCTAGTTTCTCAAATGCGGCTTTGGTCTTGGACATGTCATAAACTTTTGTGCCACCTGGACCTATTTCTCAGAGGATGACCTGTCTATCATCGAGCTTATCTCTGTTGCCACTTGGGATGCTAATTGGACCATCCTTTAGGAAGCCAGCAATGAGACTTATCACTTAAGGCATAATTATGAAACTTTCCATTATGGTGAGTTGGATTCCCTGAATGGAGATAATCTTCAAAGTACCACGGCTTTAATGAATAATAATTATTTTTGTTTCAAGCTATCTAGTAGAAGTTATTTCACTCATGTTGATTTGTGGTGGATTAGCATGAGTTTTTATTATGTCACCTCCACACATAGTTAGGGCGCCCTTCCCCATGTCTTGCAATCATTTCAAAAAAGCTATGTTTAGTAAGAAAGCTGATGAAGTTAGAAAGAAGGCTAGAAGAAATTCTTGGCAAAACCAGTGGTTTACCAAAGCCATCCCAATTGTCATGGTGGTGGAAAGGTTAAGAAGGGAGTCGGAAGGCGATAGTGAAAAATGGAAGAAGAGAACAAAAATTTGGAATGTATTACAAAAAGGGGAGGTAACTACATTTATAGAATGCCTCCATGGACATAGGAAGGAAATCACCAATATCTTCATCAAAACTTGGCAAGATGGGGTCGGTGGAGATTGATGGCAAGATGTTCATAGTTACGGAGGAAGTCATTTCGATGGTCACCGACATTCCTACTGCTGAGAAAAAATTCTAGAGAGACCAAAAACTTTATGATATTGTTGTCAAAAAGTTCACGAGGGATGATACGGAGATGAACGCCATTGTAAAAGCGGGCACCTACTACCTCCCTAGGAGTCTGAAGACGCTCTGTAAGTATGTTCTGAAGGCTCTCTACTACTACATAACCCTTGATACTAGGTTTGATAGAATCCAAACTTATAATTTCAACTTTCTTAATCATTTTAGGCACGATGTCAAAATTTCCATTCCGTATTATCTCTTTTCTTCTATGAATAAGAATATAACTGGTTTTAGAGATAAGAAAATTGCAAATCCTGCCCTGCATGAAGGACTTATCCTTCTGTTATATGAATTATTTAAAACCCAAATCATGGGCAAGGAATTTGGGGCTAGCAAGGATATAAGTGAAAACTATGGCTCGGATTATGTCCCCTCTAGCTCTTCTGTGGGCATCCCTTTAGATGACAATGAGGATGTTGAGGTCAAGAATCTGAGCAAGGGTTCTCCTTCCAAGAAATGGCCTCTGAAAGTCATCAAAAGAGAATTCCCCTCCAAAAGGCAAGACAGGAAGAAAGCTAATTTGGAGGAAGAATATAATGAAAAGGAGGAAGAAATTGTTTTAGAAGCAGAAGTGGGAAACCCTATTTTGGATCCAGTGGAAATGCAAGAATAGGAAATGGAGGGCTCTCCCAAACCTATGCAGGACCTCTCTGGCCACCTGTCGGTGGACATCACCATTAGCGAGGAAAAATCCCCTCCTCCCCAATCCCTAGGTACTAAGACGGAAACTCAAGCCCCTGAGACTAAAGAAAAAGATGACAAGGGAACCAATCAATCACCCATAAGGATTGATGAGATAGAAGAAACCTCTAGGGAGGAGTATCATAGTCAGCACACCGGTAGGGGCAAAAAGGTCTAGAAAAATTTTAATATTAACACTGTGCGTATGGGCATTATCAGGGAAGCCGTCTTTCCACAGATTTTGGATGACAAAGATGGAAAAGTCCATAAGGAAGAATTGATTGACCCTGCTTTGGTTGTTCTTAGTGACAAAGCCAGGGAGATGGACATGGATTTTCTGAACAATACCAAAAACTATATGCTGGACCAGTTTCAATCTTTTAAGTGGCTCCACCACGAGATCGAGGACATCAAGGAAAAAATTCAGGGTCTGGGCAATACGGAAAAGATAATAGAGAACTCTCCAAGCTTGGATACCAGGGTCAAGAACATGGAGTCCAAAATGATTAGTCTGGAAAAGACCCTTAAGGGAGTGGCAAAGCAAAATTTTAATATCCTTAAGACGTCCAACAAAAATCTAAAACTGTTGATTAAAAAGATGGAAGAAAATATGAACCCCAAGATAGATCTAAGGACTAAGAAGGAAGACAAGGAGCAGACGGAAGGTCTAAGGAAGAGAACCATGGCAAGAACCAGGAAGAATAGTAAGAAAACTGATCCGCAAGGCTCCCAAGTGCAGAATGTTAAAGATATGGTTCAATTGATGGAAGCCCTTGAAAACAACGCAGCGGTTATGCTCAGGAGCTTGGCATAACTATTTTCTCTTATTTTGCTTTACTTCTCTATTTTTTTCATGTTCGGCCTTGTGGTGGCCTGTCCTTGCTACTTTCGGTTGTTATTCTTTGGTTGGTTTATCTGACTTTCTCTAGATTTTTATTTTGTTGTGGGTTTCAGGAACACTATAAAACATGTTTTACTTAATCAAAAACATTTCTTCTAAAACTGTACCCACTTAGTATTCCATCTAAGAAATTATTTAATCAAGATTATTAAAATAACAAAATTACAAAGTAATACAAATTTCATTAAGATTAATAAATATTTAACAAATACATAGTAAAAATTTATCAAGTCTATAAACACATAAAATCCAATAATAATTAACACACATGTAAATAATAAGACATTCCATTCTCTATTACATTAATCTGTCCCTCAAAACGTATCAACCATCGAATCATAAAATTGAAAAACTCTTTAATACGTTTAAACATCACCATTTACTACCTGTAATCTAATCATTCAACTATAGAATGCTACTCTGCAAATCTTCGGTGTATCTGATGTTCCTCATTTATTCCAACGATATATTCACTTACAGACATACTTCATCTAAACTTATCATTCAAGTACAGATTGAATGCTACTATCTAAAATCATTGGGCATCATGCGTTCCTCATCTATTCCAACGATCGAATCATGTAAGGAATACTACATACTAGATTCCTAAAAGTTGAACACCTAAATCATCAAAAATATCTCTTCCTCATTTCTAATACATGTTCTAGGGCTCGATCACGAGAGGGAATTACGCTCTTGACACTGTCCCTCTCCATGCATCTCTTAACCCATGCATCGATCAGTGGGTATTCACTCTCAAACGGTATCTTGAAATTACCAATAGTTTCATAAATGTGAAACCGAGAAACACATGGAATGAAAGCAATATCCAGAAATCCGAAGTCCTTTCCACCGAAGAAAGGTAGCGATCCTCCTGCCGACATCTCTTTCAGTACTCCTTCTAAAAGTTTAAGGCTGTCCAACATGTCACGCTTGGCCTCCTCAACCTTGTCTTTTGACCATATTACACGATTTCCCGCGTCCACAAACTGCAGCCAACGAGATTTGTGTTACACAATAATTCCGTGAATAAAATAACACAACATTCCAAACATCAATCGCATTAAGATGCATTTAACAACTTAAACATCTATACCAACGAAAGAACATAGAAAGGGCTTACCTTCTTATCTACGAAGTCTGCCCAGAAGCGGGCAAGGGCACGGTCGTATGGCTTGGTGGGCAAAAACTTGTGGGAGCCCCAGGTCTCATCAATGTACTCAACAATAATGAAAGACTCGCATATGGGCTTGCCATTGTGGATGAGAACGGGTACTTTCTTGTACACAGGATTCATTTGCAAGAGGAGGTCGGTCTTGTTGGACAGATCCTCTTCTTGGTATTCATATTTCACGCCTTTCTCTTCCAGGGCAATTACGGCGCGCATGCCATACATACTAAGCCATTTGGTGATTACCTTCACTTGCTCCATGTTATATGACAAACAGAAACACAAAGTTTAGACAAGAGTAATGGTTTTTTGGTCTTAATCTTTTGGCCGGGGAGTGTGAATATGTAGGGAAAACAATGTTGGCAACCCTCGGATTTCACTGACGTTAAACTGATTTGCATTATAGTGACGTCGCCCCTTGCGTAACATCCTGCATGTTCTGACTTCAACTCCAGATGTCATTCGCCAATGCCGGCCGAAGCTGGTCATACGTCTTAAAAATGGCAATATGTAGGGTATGGTAGATATATCGCAGGTCGTTATGCCGCTGTTTAAGCGTATGTTCTCTATGAATAGAAGCGTACCGTTGTTTCAGCGTAATTTCTGTTTGAATAGAAGCAGTCCAATGCTGCCAAGTAAAATTTTAATTATATGATAAGGTTAAAGTAAATTTACTTACTGGATATTAAATTAAATTTACTTACTGGATAAGACAAATTTTGTAATGCGTTTCTCCCCCCTTTTCTATTAAATTTCGAAAAGCCCTAAAATTGCCGTGATTCTTTTCTTAGTTGCAGTCCCCAATTTTTGTTTTTGTTGTGCAGAAGATGATAACCGCAGGTACAGACACATCCGCTGTGACCATTGAATGGGCACTGGCGGCTCTGTTGCAGCACCCGGACATTCTGCGGAAAGCCCAGGAGGAGCTCGACAAACATGTGAGGAGGGAGAGGGTAGTAGAGGAATCAGATCTGCATGAGCTCACTTATTTGCAAGCCATTGTGAAGGAAACTCTGAGGCTTTATCCAGCGGGACAATTTACTTAGTGGATAAGGATGAATTTAATTCTTTTTAATTTTAATGGAGGATCCTTTTTTTTTAAAGAAGTGTAAATTAGGTTTCAGAAAAATGGAAATACAATGGAAAAGATGATATGTGATTTTTCAAACTTTTTATTCATTTTTTTTAATATTTTCTTCAAATTCTACATATAAAAATATTTATTATTCATTTCATTTCATTTATTCTTATTCTTCTCCAAATTTTGGATATAAAAAAATATTATTAGTAATTTTATTTAAAAAATAATTTAAGAGGATTGTTGAAGAATAAGAAGCAAAATTAATGTTTCCTCAAGCCGTCAATTCCACAAATTGCTCATAACATGTTGAGCAATGGCTCTTAGCCAAAAACCCTGAATTAAAATACGCTTCTTTAACTTATATTTAGTATTTAGGTACAAACATATGCTCATGAATTAAATTTAGATATTTAGAAACTTGTTACTTATTTTGTTGTAGCTTCTTTGTAGATGATTGCATGCACTCTCTTTTAAATGTGTAGATTGTAGGAATATGATATCACTAAAAAGTGAAACCATGTTGTAAACTTAAAACATCCAAGTACATAAACTTTAGTAAAATTTAGATGGAAATGGAAATAACCATAAAAGTTATGCAAACTATTATAGATCATATACATAGAAATATATTTGTGCAAAAAAAAAAGTACCCAAATACTCCAGAATATTTACACCTATACAACTTCTTTCCATGGATTCTTCTGGCCCTTTGTTGCTAGTGTAATCTACAAAATAACTTGTCCAACATATTGAAACTCAATATAGTAGTACCATTTTTTTCTCGAGTCCCATCTAATTTGTTTACCAATCTAAGATAATTCTTAATGGATGCACCTTTGATCAAATTTTGCGTAAGAGCTTCCCCTCTTTATCTCTCTCATCTTGGAAGTTACTTCAATATGCTAGTAAAATTCTAATGAGTGCATTAATGTGAGAGTTTCAAGTTTTCAAATTTCCACATCCTGACATCCCTTTCCTCCATATTTTTTTCTCTTAATCATTTTAGGGTTTCAGAATTTATTTCCCTTGTAGAACTTTATCCAAACCTTGGTTGAGTAATCCTTTTCAAACTAAGTTACTTTTAAACAATGAGTTTCATCCATCTTCTTCTTTAAGTACATATTTATTTAATATTTATGATACTAACACAATAAAATATGTATGTGGGACTAACTTTTTCCTACAAATGTTTTTCTCTTAACCATTTTATGGTTTAAAAATATGTTTCCCTAGCATAAATTTATCCAGACCTTAGTTTATTTATCCTTTTCAAACTAAGTTACATTTAAAAAATGATTTTCATCCATCTTCTTCTTTAAGTACATTTTTATTTAGTGTTTATGATACTAGCACAATAAAATATGTATGAAAATTGAGTAACTTCCACAAGAGAATTTAAATAATAGAAAATGGCTAAAAATTATCACAAAAATGGGTGTACACTGATGTCTCCCTATATGTGTTGTAAATAGAGGAAATACGAGTGTGAAATAAACTAATTAACCCTTTAAGAGATATGAAACACATAGGATTCTGGGGATAAATGTGAGAGCATGTGTAATGTATCTATGAGATGAGATAGCTAAACGACTAAGTGTACCTAAGAAAGAGGAATTAGATTGAGGAACTTTATAGATGTCAACTAGATTTATAAAATATTGTTTTAAGATGACACTACTCTTAAGTAATACAATATTGTTTTAAGATAACACTACTCTTAAGTAATACATAAAGAATACGTCAAGGCCCCTAGATGATATCTTCTTTCTCACCAAGAAAGTGGTGCCAAAGAAGAAATTGAGGTTATGCTAAAAATCATAAAAGTGTTTATAACTTGTTCCTTAGTAAGTTTATCATCCTAAATTGTAAAAACGTATAATTAGATACTCAATTAGGTAGATCATTTTATCTTTTATGGGCTCCTACATTAATTATCGACACTCCAACTCTACATTTCCCACAATTTTTTGTCTCTCCACCTCCTCAATTCCCATTTTTATTTAGTATAATAATATTTTAAGAGTTCTAAAATTTCACATCTAAGCATTCTCAAGCAAGATCTAAAGCATTCCAAAAATATATCAAGGCAAAATTCTCCATAGATCAATCTTCATTACCTCATTGAAGGACAAGAAAATGAATCTACATACATTTGAGAATCCACACTCCTTCAAGTAGTCAAGAATTCAACTACTTAAGTCATTCTTGTCTCACTCTATCAAGTATTATAGAAAACTACATCACCCATAACATAACGTTTTTTCTTTCATGATTTCCTTTTGGACTTTTTTGTGAAGTCAAAGAGATATTGCATCAACATACTTGATATTATTCAAAGAAAAATCTACATTTATGAGGTATAATACACTTCTACTTTTTTAGATCTAGCCTCTACTATATGAAAAATTGCTTTCATTTCATTTCAAGGTTAATTATAAACAATGGTTTGACTAAGGAAAATATCTCTCTACACAATATTTTTATCATTTTTTCTATGTGCAAGTATAGGTTGCATCGGCTCGAATCTGGGAAGTACAAGATCTCCTAGATAGTTTGCAAGTAAGTTAAATCAAAAGTTTTAGGAACATAATGTGTCAAGCCACCTCTTCATAGGAACAAGACACCTCTAGCAACTTCTTGCCCCAAAATCTAAATAATCGAACTGAAATTATACATTGGTGACATATTTTAGTTTCTTTTTCAAGTACCTATATGGAGCTATGTGTTTACTATTAGTCTATGTACACATAAAATTAATCATTTCCTCCATTTCATTTTTTCTCTTACATCTCATAATATTTCTATATTAGTGAATTAATCTTGATACTCATTCAATTATTGGAATTTTGTAAGTCTATTAGGTTATCTTTGGACTTCCTAATTTGCAATAGGAAATAGGATACACCCATTTGATCCCCTTTTGTTAAAGTGTACATTTTTTTTGAGCCCACGAAACACATTCTTAGATTTAATTTTTACTAGCCTTCATTTTCATCATGGATTTTACTAAGTTAGATTGGTATGTGATATCTCATGCTATTACATTTCACCTTCTATTTATAAATCATATGGATCTTCCTACATAAGTCACTAGATGTGGTCTAGGATTAATAAGTGAAGACAACATCTTGGATTTTTCTTCTTCTTATCTTATTGATTATTTTTCATTACAACCAAAATCTCCTCTATAAATTATTTTAGCAATACCTTCCATTGTTACACCTCCTTTTGATGACCATTTGGTTTTTGCAAAGAGAATATTTTATAAAATAAAATCTGAAAAAAATTAAAGCACTCTCATTACGAATCTAAAACAAATTACAAGAGAAAAGATCATGTAAAAAATTATAATGGTGTTTATTATTATTATTATTATTATTATTATTATTATTATTATTATTATTATTATTATTATTATTATTATTATTATTATTATTATTATTATTATTATTATTATTATTATTATTATTATTATTATTATTATTATTATTATTATTCTTCTTCTTGTTCTTGTTCTTGTTCTTGTTCTTGTTCTTGTTGTTGTTCTTGTTCTTGTTGTTGTTATTGTTATTATTGTTGTTATTGTTGTTATTGTTGTTATTGTTGTTATTGTTGTTATTGTTGTTATTGTTATTATTGTTGTTATTGTTATTATTGTTGTTATTATTATTATTGTTGTTATTATTATTATTGTTGTTATTATTATTATTGTTGTTATTATTATTATTCTTGTTATTATTATTATTGTTGTTATTATTATTATTATTGTTATTATTATTATTATTATTATTATTATTATTATTATTATTATTATTATTATTATTATTATTATTATTATTATTATTATTATTATTATTATTATTATTATTATTATTATTATTATTATTATTATTATTATTATTATTCTTATTGTTATTGTTATTGTTGTTATTATTATTATTGTTATTGTTATTGTTGTTATTGTTGTTATTATTATTATTGTTGTTATTATTATTATTATTATTATTATTATTATTATTATTATTATTATTATTATTATTATTATTATTATTATTATTATTATTATTATTATTATTATTAGTGTACGCATTCCCTTGCTAATTTTATTGAATTTAGTCAATTTGTTCAAGATTTAGTAGATAAATCTCTTCTTTCCTTAACAACAGATATTATATTTCTTCTTGATATCAAAACCATACCTTAGCGCTCCTCTCTCCTACTATGTTTCTCTCCATCATGTAGTTTAAGTAGCTTACTTCATTAAGGGCTCTTTATTTTGCATGATGTCAATTTTGAGTAGCTTAATAGGTCCTTCCCCTTATCCTTCTTCTTCATGTGAAAGGTCTCTCTATCTTATTCATTCTCCTTCTAAAGGAAACATTATCTTTTTTTGTTTGAATCATTTATACTATAATGTCCTTCCATGTGTGGGATTTTTTGTTGAGGATCTCTCTCTTTAGGGAATTTACATATTTATTTATAATCTCCTTATTTCTTGGAAGTGTATATATCTTATAATTAATTTTTCTACTATGTATACATAATGTGACATACTTTCATTTTCTCTTTTCAATTATTTCTCCTCCTTTCATAGGACCTTTTTTTCCCTTTTTCGAATTGCATCTTTTATCTAGTGGTCAATTATTTCTAGACGAAACCCTTTGTTTTATGCAAGGAATTTTTATCCTTGTTAACAATATTTTTCATAGCACTTCAAATAACATGTCCATTATTTAAATTATCTTTCACTTAGGGATTATATGGTGTTTCACTTTATTTTTCAAAAGATCGATTATCTCTTTGTTATTTGTATCTATTCAAAAATGATTTCCTTCCTTGCATGGACCTTTTTACAATCGCATCCTTGCTTGGAAGTGCATATCTATTACAATTGATCATTATCTTAGTATTCATAAGGTATTTTCTTTTCTCTTGCCTCTATAATTAGGAGGTAATATTTTTTTCTTTTCCTTTCCTTTCTCTCTTTAAGGATCCACATTGTTAGGATCAAAAAATACTGAGAGAGGGGGAGGGGAATGAGTGTTGCAACACTTTCAAACAAATTGATTACTTTGTAACTTAACCATAAGCATCCATATATAGACATATAGAAAAGTAAACCAAAAAAAATAAAGAATTCAGAACACCATGATTTTTTTCTCAAGGAAATCCTATTAAGAAAAAACAACAATGGGGATGGTATCCACAAGATAATGAATAGGTATAAAATTTTACATGTTATGGGACATGGCCCTATTAGGAATCGATACAATACATACAGTGCATAAGTCCTTGTTAGAGAATTGATCATGTTAAAGTTCTTAAACCTTGTTAGGATTTTATGAGAATAAAAGGCACACTTCCTAAGTGCACTATTCTATGGAGAAGGTTAAATCCACCTTCAAGGACTCATTGTCTAATACATAAAATATATTGCATAAATATCAGTGAACTATACTTAACATCAATATGCTTACTTAGTTCCAATAAAGTCTTGTGTCTTCTCTTGTCTAATATTCAAAATCAATGCTCTTACATCATACATAACCATAATTTACAACACATGCTTCGCATCCCAAAACACTTTTCTTTATACCATCACAATTCTTTATCATAGTCGACTCTAATAGGACTTAACCAAACATCTCCATAAACATATCAAAACATAAAATAATAAAATGCCATTCAAGATTTATCCTTTGATATCATCGCTCTAATTAAAAATAATTAAATTACCAAAATAATTTAATCCATCAAGAAAAACATCATGATTATCCAAAACTGCTTTGTATCGTTACTTTCCTAGATATGTGCTTGATCAATTAACTCAAAATAAATTAATTTTCCATACTAACATTGGTATATGCCTTAGTATTATACATAATACACCCTATATGTCACTTTCCAAAAGTTTCATAGCTGTCTAATAAGTATCACGTGCCCACCGGATCAAAATAGTATTCTTGTCAACTACAAACTCTTCCTAGACTCGAGCATTTTTCACTTATCTATCTCATCAAAAATCATCGCCAAAAATAGTGCCCATACAAAATAAATATGTTTCCATCAATGATAACATCTATATGATCATGTGGAACACACTTTCCAACAATCTCCGGCTTTGCATTCATGGAAACACTTAGTGAAAAATTGCTAATTGTCCAAGTGCCAAGAAAACCTCTCTATACATATGGTCTTTATAGTTATCCCCCTTAGCATATACTCTATATACATATAATTCTACTAAATTTTTCTCTCTATCTCTCCAGCCTTTAACATCGATGGAAAAGGTGAGGTACAAAAACAAACTAACAGTATATAAACATGCCAAAAAAAATTCTCAATAGAAAACTGATCAATACCACGTGAAGAGTGTCTGCAAAATTTGCATTCAAGATCTGAAGGTTTGTGTCCCAAGTCTTCTTCATCAATTATGCTACTTAGATTTCTCCACATAAAACATAATCTATAGTCTTTCTATTAGAGTAAAGAATTAATTTAATTACATTATTAAATTAACTTTGCTACCACTTAAGATTTCACTTTATGCACTTACATTAGTCATTTAATAATTAAATCTTATTATTAAATATCTATTTACCTATTAGGGTTTTCCATTAAGTTTTTTGATCTCCTTCTATAAGGATTGATCCATTGTATATTTTGATTCATTCTTTTGGGTGATAATAATAAACTTTCATATTGTGAGAGCAAAACCCTTGTTTGTTTCCTACAGATTTCTTCCTTCGGACAGGTTTTTGCATGCAGGTTTCTTGGGCTTAATAGATTTTTTTTTCATCAAATATTACATGGTATCAGAGCTAGATTTGTTTAGCTTGTTCATGTTTGAAGAAAAAAAGGAGCAAGGGTTTGACAGAAGAAATTTGGGATTTTTGGCTAATTGAGAGGTTTTAGTTGCATTTTTGAATTGGGTATTCTTAGGAGGGAGGTTATTTTTTTGGGTGTCCTTTCTGATGCTATTTACAGTGGTTTCATTCTTAATGTTGTTTACCAAACTTGCACCTTATTCCTCTAACCGTCGTGCATGAGCCAACGTCTATATTGGAAGATCTGAAAAGGAAGAACTTCAAACCCTCGCGGGCACCGTACTTTGACTTGCAAGAATTTTTACCTATGATTTCTATCCAGATCTATAGATATTTTCATCAAAAAATTTGAAGGTACACATGATACTCATTTGAATCTTTTTTTCTCTCTCATTATAAGCAATCTTTTCCAACTTCTAGAGTTCAGTTTATTGAATTGTGGGGGGTGTTCTATTTCTTGTTTTCTATAATTTACTTTAGTAAACTTGAAATTATATCAAAACAAAACTACTTCTAAAAATATGGCTGAGACATCTTCTTGTCCAGAACTTCTGACCCCTCATAGCTATCACACATGGAAATCCTGATGACACAACTTCTCCAGTCAAAAGGGTTGTGGTCTTACTTAGACACAGTGCAACCATTTTTTATAGAGGTCTTTGAGGTCATGTAGCACAACTACAAGATGGATGAGGCAATGGGGTTGATTTCTTTACATCTATTAGATAGTCTACAGTTTCATCTTGATGGGTCCAATACCCCTCTAGCTATGTGAACCAAGCTTAACACCTTGTTTGGTATAGTGAATGATTTTAGGGCACCTCACATTGACTCAGAGCTTACCTCTCTTGTACTACATCATTTTCCATCCATTGAGGACTTCTTGATGAAGTTCAAGCAGCAGAGGTCTTTATTATAGGGATGTGGAAAGACTAAGACTGTCATAGAGTGTATCTACTTGATTCTGTCAAAGCTTCAGGGAAACTTTCAGATTTTCTCCTTGACCTTCCACTCTCTCATGGATGCATTGGGTCAAAGATTCCAAATTCCCACTTTTAAGGTGTTATGTGATCAGTTGACTAGCGAGAAGGCCAAGCTCACATAGTTGGATTCTTTATCTGGAACTAAGAACAATGCTTTGGTTTCTCAGACTTCTAAGGGGACACATAAGGGTAGATGAATGATCAAGTGTCACCTTTTCGGCTACCTGAGAGACTCATCCGATTTACACTCGGTCGAGTCAGACTCGGTCAAGTCCCATTCAGTCAAGTATACATAGGCCTTATTAAATGCCTATTTACCTATTAGGGTTTCCCAATAGGGTTTTTGATCTCCTTCTATAAGGATTGATCCATTGTATATTTTGATTCATTCTTTTGGGTGATAATAATAAACTTTCATATTGCGAGAGCAAAACCCTTGTTTGTTTCCTACAGATTTGTTCCTTCTAACAGGTTTTTGCATGCAGGATTCTTGACTTAATAGATTTGTTTTTCATCAAATATTACATGGTATCAGAGTTGGATTGGTTTTAGCTTGTTCATATTGAAGAAAAAAAAGGAGCAAGGGTTTGACAGAAGAAATTTGGGATTTTTTGGCTAATTTGAGAGGTTTTTTGTGCATTTTTTGAATTGGGTATTCTTAGGAGGACGTTATTTTTTGGGTCTCCTTCCTGATGCTGTTTACAGTGGTTTCATTCCTGGTGTTGTTTACCAGACCTACACCTTATTCCTCTGACCATCATTCATGAGCCAACGTCTATATTGGAAGATTTGAAAAGGAAGAACTCCAAACCCTCATGGGCACCGTACTTTGACTTGCAAGATTTTTACCTATGATTTCTATCCAGATCTATAGATATTTTCATCAAAAAATTCAAAGGTACACATGATACTCATTTGAATCATTTTTTCTCTCTCATTATAAGCAATCTTTTCCAGCTTCTAGGGTTCAGTTTATTGAATTGTGGGGGTGTTCTTTTTCTTGTTTCTATAATTTACTTTAGTAAACTTGAAATTATATCAAAACAAATCTACTTCTAAAAATATGACTGAGACATCTTCTTGTCCAGAACTTCTGACCCCTCATAGTTATCACACATGGAAATCCTGATGACACAACTTCTCTAGTCAAAAGGGTTGTGGTCTTGCTTAGACACAGTGCAACTAGTTTTATAGAGGCCTTTCGAGGTCATGTAGCACAACTATAGGATGGATGAGGCAATGGGGTTGATTTCTTTACATCTATTAGATAGTCTACAGTTTTATCTTGATGGGTGCAATACCCCTCTAGCTATGTGAACCAAGCTTAACACCTTGTTTGGTATAGTGAATGAGTTCAGGGCACCTCACATTGACTTAGAGCTTACTCTCTTGTACCAGATCATTTTCCATCCATTGAGGACTTCTTGCTGAAGTTCAAGCAGCAGAGGTCTTTATTATAGGGATGTGGAAAGACTAAGACTGTCATAGAGTGTATCTACCTGATTCTGTCAAAGCTTCAAGGAAAATTTTAGATTTTCTCCTCGACCTTCCACTCTATCATGGATGCATTGGGTCAGAGATTCCAAATTCCCACTTTTAAGGTGTTATGTGATCGGTTGACTAGAGAGAAGGCCAAGCTCACATAGTTGTGATTCTTTATCTGGAACTAAGAACAAAGATTTGGTTGCTCAAAATTCAAAGGGGACACATAAGGGTAGATGCATGATCAAGTGCCACCTTTTTGGCTAACCCGAGAGACTCATCCAATTTACACTTGGCCGAGTCAGACTCGGTCAAGTCCCATTTGATCGAGTATACATAGGCACCACGCAATGCCGATGTGCCTACATGGCGAGGGATACTCGGTTGAGTCTTACTCGGCTAGGTATGACTTGGCCAAGCCTAACGAGATTTTAAATACCCCAAAAAATGCCCAAAGCTCCTCATTTGCACATTGAGGGGCTAAGGATTGCAATTTGCGAGAAGCAGTCCCCACTCTGCTAGGTTCCAGGTAGGGGAATTTTTTGAATTTGTTTGTATTTTTTGAATTATTTTTTAAATTTTTATATGCAAAAAAATTATTTTTTTCCTTAGCATTTAATTTAAATATTATTGTTTCCATTTATGAAAGTCTATATTATTGATGAACTAAACGTAAATGTAAAATTAAAACTTTGAAATGTATTTACCTAAAAATGTACAAAATCGAAACATAAACTTAAAAGTTTGAAACTTAAATGTACAAACCTAAATCCTAGAAAAACATATATAATTTATGAAAAACATGTAAAAGTACACAATACATAGTTAATTTAAATAATTTTTCAATAATTTTTTTTTTAATGATTACTGAGATATAACTTATATATATCCCACTAAGTTATTTTCCAAAATAAATATATATTAAGAACATATAGATCTAAAAATCCTTAACATATTTTTTTTGACAAACAAAATTATACTTAAGACCTAATAATACCTAATCTTAAGATATAATAGGACCCTTAAGACATAATAATACCTAATACTTTCAACATATATTACCTACCCCTTAAGACATTTAATAGGACCCTAAAGACCTAATAGGATGTCCCATTATAAGACCCTTAAGACCCAATACCTGACCTAATAGTACCAAATAAGACATAATCCTACACCTCTTACTGACCTATTAGGACAACTTAAGACCTAATTGGACCACTTAAGACTTATTTAGTCAACTAAATAGGACCTATTAGGACCCTTAAGACCTAATAGGACCATTTAAGACCTAATAGAACTTAATAGGACCAAATAGTCCATCCTTCAGACCCAGTAGGACCCTTAAGACTCAATAGGACCTAATTAAGACCCTTAAGACCCAATAGGACCCTTAAGACCCTTAAGACCCAATAGGACCCTTAAGACCCAATATGGCCCAATAATACCCTTAAGACCTAATAGGACCCTTAAAGATCAAATAGGACCTAATTAAGACCCTTAAGACCAGGTTAAGAGCTAATTAAAACCTTTAAGACCCATGAACCCCTTTCCAGATTATTATATTTTCACCATATCTTTAAGTATAATTTATATAATATTTTTCCCTCCCTAGTTATGGAAAATTTACATTCAAACTCTAGTAAACCGATTTAAAATTTATCAAGCAAAATTATTGTCACTTGAATCTAGGTAGATTTTGAAATTAAATTCATTTTTCTCATGTGTGCTTTTAAATACGTACATAAATATGCTTTTAAATTAGTAAATATGCGTGCATGAATTAGTTCTAGTACCATGATTGAATACATGTGTAAATGCATGAATTTAAATTATGTTTAAATATTTAAAAATATACATACATACATATGTAAATGCACAAATTTAAATGTTTAAAATATTATATATATATATATATATATATATATATATATATATATATATATATACATATATATATATACATACATATATATATATACATACATATATAATATACATACATATATATA
>BSBK01011457.1:0-175118 GCA_027943335.1 Chamaecyparis obtusa
GTGGTTTTCCTTTATGATAATTTAATTAAATAACTTTAGTTACTCTAACTTAATCAATTAATTAAGATAATTAATCCCCTTGGTAATGGGGTCAAAAAGATTGATCTTTCCTACAGTCTAAAAGATGGAGTTGTTTGGTAGAATAGGATGCGTCAAAGTTCAATGGTGATTTTAGGGGCAATATGGGGCCAAGTGGTATTGGTTGTGTGGTGTGGGATCACAATGGAAGGATCTTAACAAAGAAATTAGAATATATAGGAGAAGTGACAAACAATTTCACAAAATTCAGAGTAGATCTCTTGGGGCTAAAATATGGATTGGATGTCAAAGCCGAGTAGAAACACCTCAAAGGGGATTCATTAGTAATGATAAATGTCATGTGATTAACCTCCACTCCTAATTGGAAGCTCAATATGTGGTTAAAAGCTATTCAATTTTGATTACAAGATTTAGTGACTTCTGATAGACTACAACTGATTGAATATCTTTAGGAAGTTATTGGCTGTGTGTGAATGATAAACACCTTCATGAAATTAGGATTATTAACTAACAATTCAAAGCAAATACAATGCAAATTTAAACTAAGAAATGAATTTAACATCCATGACATCTCATGGTTCTCTAATTAGATGTGGTCAGTAGTGTAATACCCAAAAATGGGCTATAGGTTCATTAACCTCTATATCGACACATCGAATGAAATCGACATCAAAGTCCTAACCAAAGGCACATCTGCACATCATCGAATCCTAATTGATTATCCTAAATTCTGCATCAGGGAATATTCCTAGCAATATTCCTAATTATCCTAATTATCTTTAATTTAATGATTATTTGGCAATAAATCCAATTTATCCTAAAGTTTGATTAATTGAATATTTTCAATATTTAATTAATTAGATTTAATTCTACCACTTAATTATTTAATTGAAGTTAATTCTATTTATTCCTATATTGTATTATTTAATTTTGACAATAAATCCAAAATCCTATGAATAATTGATTAAATTCTTATTTAATTAATTAAAGCAAGTTGTCATATTTAATGATATTATTTTTGAATAAAAGTTTGATTTTAATAATTGATTAACCCATAAATCAATTGTTTTAATTTTAAAATCAGTTAAGTTGGAAATAAATCACTTTATTATTAAATTAATTCATATTAAAACATGCACAATCAAGAAAAGCAGACAACTATCAATTATCAATTAAAGCTAAACTCTATTTTGAGTTAAACTTTGCTTTTTGCATATTTTTGTGAGTTAATTATTCTTTATTTTCAAATAACTCAAAAATCAAGCTGAGTTATTTGAGTGATTTATGGCTTTCTTTCATGCATCCCCAAAGCCCTGGATTTCTATAAATTAAGGCTTTAGCTCTTCACAAATCATCTCATAATTTTGCAAGCTTACTTTGCCAAGTCGTCTACGAATTGCACACTATTTTGAAGAATTGGAATTTGGAGAATCAAAGCTTATTGCGAATCAAGGCTATTGTGAGATCAATTTGTTTTTTTTTTACATTCATTTAGATTCTTTTTCATATCATTGTTAGATCATTTTAGCATATCAATTTCCATATTAGCATAGATTCCATATCAAGTTTTCATATCATTGCATAGAAAATATCAAAAAAATAGATTAATTGCATTCATATTCCATATCCATCTTTTGCATTCAAATCCTTCATTTAGGTGTCGTCAATGTCACTGATCTCGATAACAATCTAAGAACATCATACTCGCACCTATTAGAAGGCAGTAAATCGCCTGGTTAGTTTAGCTTTCAATTCATTGAAACTTTCATTTTTGCTAACCTCTAATGTTTTACTAAAGTGTTGTGTCTATAGATCAGGTACAATTTTCACACACACATTTATGGCACCCACCGTGGGCCCTGAAACAGGTTTCCAATTCAATTCTATCAATTTCTATCTTTTTTTCCTTAGTTTCTGTGCAAAATTATGATTTTTAATTTCTTTCCATACAATCTTCGTACGAGTTTCTGCCAAAAGTTGTTTCACACTGGACCCACTGTCATATGACAGTCTATTGGATCGAGAATCATGCCAGACTGTACACACTATTGTCTGGAAATTCAACTGTCATTTCATCATACACCCAGTGTCGTACGAGTTTCTAGACTGTCGTCTGGGAGCATACCCACTATCATACGAGTTTCTCACTGTCGTCTGGTAATAGACCCATTGTCGTATGAGTTTCGGCATTAGATTTCAACTATCGTTTCATTTTTTAGGGTAGTTTGTCATATTTGGTTTTCAGATTTTGACTAATGGCTAATCTTAACAATTGAAATTCTCTATTTTTGATTGACTCCTGCTAGTTTTGATTGGAAAAAGTGCAAGAATTGCTAAAAATAGGTAAAAATCTACTAAGCGTGTTGTGAGGATTCCAAGTATTCTCCTTAATCTGATAACATTTCAATTTGGATCCTAAAATGAATCTCTCATGTGTTTGGCTTGAGTGTTTTCTTTGCATGCTTTTCTTCAAATTTGCATAATTGAATACTAGGTTGTAACACCTTAAGTATTGATAAGCAGTCTTAGATACTTGTGATTGATCTGGATTGCTATCTTGGGTTATTGGACTCGCTAAATCCATCGACCCCTCATTCCACCCCATGGTTGCAATCTCAGCGCCATAAAGGGGGAGGGGTTTATAGGAGAGAAGCGTTAATTGTTCCAACCGAGCAACCCTTTTGTGCTTTTTAGAACTCACTTGTTTTCTAAGTTGTGGGACTCATTTTTAGCTTGTGTGAGGGGTTAATTGTTCCACCTTGTGGACTCACCTCATATTCTCTTTAGGCGTTAAGTGTTCCTCTTTCTTCTTTTGAGTACTTTCAGTAGATTTTCTTTCAGAAATATATCTGTGAAAACATAGTAATTAGGCCCTATGAACACTATTTGTGGTTCTTGAGAGATTGGATTCCTAGTGAAATCCTTCTTGACGATGGAATCCTTATAGGTAGGGAGGATACTTAGTGTGTCTCACGTTCTACTGGGTCTGTGTGTCTTCCCTTATTGATTGATACATTCTCTCTTCGGAGGGGTTGATAGATCACATGGGGTTGATATCATAGACCTTGGTGAGATAATCTTCGTCTTAGCGTGTCAGATTTATCTGCCTACTTTGTCTGGGTTAAAAGTGAAAAGGCATCAAACCCTTGGATCTGGAGCCAAGTCCCCTTATGGTATACTATTGTGAGTCACCTTTAGAGAGGGTTAACTGTAGCAGACACTCCCTTCACAGGGAAAACTGCATTGACGAAACCTCAAGCAGTAATAGCCATTTTCACCATGGTAGTGATAGCCGCTATATAAATGTCCTTGTGGAAGAAATCTCCACAGGTGTGGTTCATTGTTGGGTTGTCAGATCTCCCTAGCAGCTCCTAATTGATTAAATTCTCGAACTGTGTCAAAACCCTGGTGCGCTGAGATTGGAGTTCACCCCTTTGAATCATAAAAGTTGCAGAGTCAAACCATTACTAAAAACCCTAGAGAGGCCAAATTTTCATTTTCTAGGAATATATGCGTTATTGCAAAAAATTTTGGAACATACACAATTATCTCTTTTAGGGATTAGCACAATTCAGTCACTTGATTGTTCATGCGCAAGGTTGCTTTTTCCCTTGTTCATTGTTTCTAGACGTGCTTAAAATCACTTGCTTACTATTCTATGTGCTTGTTTATCTACTTGGCTATTAAAAATGATCAAATCCGATATATTCTTCAAATCTGGATAGTACAATTTGCAAACAATCTGAAACTGAAAACCCTAAAATTTGCAAAATTTGAAGTGAAATCCTTTCTGGAGTCAAAAGTCATTTCAGGAGGTCAAAAGTCATACAAGTTTTGTCAAGTATCATTTCAATAGTGTCCATCTGTTGTATGATTGAGTACCCAGTGTCGTACGAGTTTTCATGCCAGCAAATCTAATAAGTCAAAATCCTACTTGCAACTGTCGTATGATATTTTCAACTATCGTATGGTTACCTACCCACTCTCGTACAAGTTTTTCAACTATCATTTCATTGCCTACCCACTATCGTACGAGTCTACAGAGTGTCATTTGGAAAAATTTTGAAAAGTTGTCAGAATTGCCAGATACTTAGCTTTTTCAGCCTAATTCTAGAATCTGTCAAACAAATCACTATGTCAGGAACAGAGCAGTAGCCATTGAGAATCAGTACACATGTCTCAAAGAATCAGTACACATGAGGAAGAAACTCTGATGAGGGCCATGATGAAATAGATGCACGATATGCAAGTCAAGCTTAACAAACTTGAGAAAGAAAAGGAACCTAAAGAGTTCTCCATGGAAGCTCTATGCCCTTTTCCATTTGATAAAGACTTGTACATGTCACCATGCCTCCGGATAAAATGTGAGCAACGTGAAAACCCTTATGATACCTCTCCCATGAAGAGTGACACATCCATCTTTGAAGACTATGTTGACTATGATGATAGGCAATGTAATGATACCTATGACACCTCTGTTCCTAAGAATCCTCCTCATTGTGTGTTCCTGCTTACTACAAATGGGCCATCACATTGGATAGATCATGAGGGTGATCCATATGATTCTGATTTTGAAAGAGACTTTGATGACTTTTGTGGACAATATCTAGATGATACATCTACTTCTATTGAGGAATATAAAATGTATCGTGCTAATTTAAAACGTCAATACTATAAGGATCTCTCCTCTAAGAACTCTTAGGCTTAAAATAAAGATTACACTCTCAAGCAAGATCATGGTAATGTTGGACCTTTGTCTTTTGATGGTTCCCTTCCATCCCCTACTTCCTCCAATACCTGTACATTTCCTAAAGCTTCCGATTCTTTCAAATCTTTCATAGAACCTTCATCTGACACAAGCCTTGATACTTTTCATACGGTTCCTTATAGTTATCCTCTGGGGCTACCTCTTAAAGAAACTCAAGCTAACCTTCACCTGGCTGCAAATACTTTCAATAATGCTAAACCTAAAGATCCTATGCCTTCATATGCTACAATGCCTACTTCAAATAGTCCTCCACCATCTCTTCCAAAGTCTTCCATACAATCCCAACATGCTTCCTTGTCTTTAAAAGTGGCTCCATGTCAAGAGGACTCTAAAAATGATAAACAAAAGAACATAAAGAAAGATCAAGATCAAGAAGCCTCCATGTCATCCACTCCTTTTCATAATGTCTCTTATCTGCCTTAGGGTTCTTTTGATCCTGCACCCCCTTTCCCATGCATTCTATCATGTCTTAAATCTTCTCCTAAGCAAGATCAGGCTACTACTTACACTGTTGAGCTTATTGACAATCAAAATAACCTTACCCCACTTCCAATTTCCGAAGATGATACTTCCATTAAGGTTGGTAAAAATGGTGTTGCTACTTCCAATGTTAAGCCTATTGAAAATCAAGAAAAAAATTATGAGCTTATGCTATCCAAAGATCCTTGTCAAAATCAAAGTCTTCCATCTTCTTATTCTACCACTCCATGTTCACTTCCACTTTCTACACTTCCTAAGTCTTTGCAAGCTTTGAAAAATCCTATCAAAGAAGATGCTCATATTCAAGATGTCCATGATTCTATTGAAAATTTTAATGCTCACTCTAAAGATGTTGATGTCCTTGGTTGTCATATAAATGTTGATGAACTTGTTAATTATCCTTTTGCATCTTCCACTTCCATCCTAGGACCTCTTCCACCACTACAAAGGGCTTCACATCTTCCTTCCATCTTGGGTCCTTATGTCCCTTCACTTTCCCCTCCTAACTCTCCTAATTCACCATCCATCTTGGGTCCTTACGTCCCTCCATCTCCCATCTTTCCTCAAGATCAACATAGATGCATACCCTTGAATCCTTTTCATCCACCCACCCATCTAAAATAGTCATATCCTCCTTCTTCTTCCACAAGTCCCAAGTCTTTTGGAAGTAACTTGAATGTTCAATACAAGAAAAAGAAGCAATACAAGAATCTATCAAAAAAAGAAGATCACCATGTGTCCTCTAAATGACATGGAGGCATAAAGTCAAAAGAGATATCTAAGAAAAAAACTACAAGACAAGTATGGGTTCTAAAATCCATCATTGAAGATATTCTCTCTAGATCATCAAAAGGAAATAAAAGGCCTACGGCTATATGGATTCCAAAGTCTCTCTTGAAAGAGTCTGGGGTTGAGAAAAAAGTGAAATTGACATTCAAGCTTCCAAAGACTTCCACTTCATCTTCTTCCAAAAACATTATTCCATTCCATGAGCCTAAACCACAACCTCTGCTATCCATTCACCATATTCCTTCACGTATTTCTTCATTCACATTTCCTCCACCCTCTCACCACCCTTCAAGGTGTGTGTTGATGTTGATCTTTCCTTCCTTTCCATCTATCTTTTCACAATCCTTCCATTCATTATCCTTCTACCTTATATCCTTTTTCCTCATTTTCTTATTCCTCCTATCTTCCAACCTCACTCACTTTACATAAAACCTTATCCTCCATTTTTCTCTTCCATCTTCCTTTCCCTGTCAGCATCTTTTAGCATATCATTTTGAATCCTTGGAATATTATGGTTTATCATTTCAAGGAGCATTATCTAAAAAGCTTGCCTTCTTCCAATAAAAAGAGAAAAAAATAAAATAAAATTTGAAAATGTGCCTTGGTGAAAACCTGAAAACAGGCGCCTTGGTAGCAAAAGTAAAGAGAAATAAATTCATCCTATGGTGAAAACCACTCCCTTGTGGCACTTTGGATAAGTACCATGATGAAAACCTGGCAATCAGGCATCATGTGTAGTTCTTCTACATATTTCATCCATTCCATCTTCTCTCTTTGATCTTGACAATGTTGATCTATACATGAACATTTGGCTATCTTGTGAGCTATTTTACAATGATCTTGCTTTCATTCCTTCCATGTTTAGCCTTCATATCAATTTTCCTCCATTCATTCTAGCCTTTCGCTATCATTTTCCCCTTTGTTCTTGATCTAATTTAAAAAAAAGAGTAGAACACGATGCTTTGAAACCTCTTGACATGTCTCCTCCTTTGGTCTTGATCTAATAAAAAAAAAGAAAGAAAGAGTAAAACATGATGCTATGAAGCCTCTTGACATGTCTACTCCTTTGGACTACATCCTGTCCTTCCTTTGCATTACGATTTTGTGACTTATCCTATGTTGGCCTTTCATTGCTTGTCCAAATGCACTTTACGTGACAATTTTTCCCTAGCTTGGGTATTCTTGAGGAGTTTTCCCTTGAGGATTTCTTCCCTTCATTCTCCTTCATTCTCTTGTCTTCCATCTCTTCCACCAACTTTATAATCCCTCTTGTTCTCCACCTTGCTAGACATTGGGACTACACAATATGATCTTGCTTGGGAGTTTGCAATGGAGAAAGAGGCTATCAAATTTGCTAAAAAATTGTCAAAAGTGCCAAGTTCATGGCAACTTGATTCATGCTCCAAGGAGAGATTTGTTTCCCTTTACTACACAATGGCCTTTCCATCAATGGGCATTTGATCTTATTGGGATGATTCATCCTCATTTTTCAAATGGACATACCCATATAATCATAGCTACAAATTATTTTACAAAATGGGTAGAAGCAGTCCTTTTGACACAAGCAACTGGAAAGCAGATATCTATGTTCATGTTGAACTATATCATATGTAGATATGGGATACCTCATTCCATAATCACGGATAACGGTGGACAATTCAAGAACAAAGACCTAGATGATCTATGTGCCAAATTCAAAATCACACAACATTGGTCTTCTATCTACTATCCTCAAGGGAATGGACAAGTTAAGGCCTCTAACAAAAATCTATTGAAAATCTTGCACCGAACAGTTAATAAAATAGGAAGAGACTAGCATCTCATGATCAATCCAGCTCTCTGGGCCTATAGAACAAGTATCAAAACACCTACTGGGGCTACACCTTTCACTTTAGTTTATGGGTCTAAAGTGATACTGCCTATTAAGGTCGAAATCTCATCACTAAAAATTAGAATGCATGGTCTAGTAACTGATGATGACTACAGAGTGTCTAGGTTGCAAGAACTTGAACTACTAGATGAGCACAGACAAGCAGTGTATGATCATCTCAAAGTATATCAGAAGAGAATGTCTAGAGGCTACAACAAGAAAGTCAAACACAGAGAATTTCAGGTTGGTGATCTAGTCTTGAGAGAAAATCTTAAAAATCAATCTCATCGAGAACCAAGGGGAAGTTTGAACCCAATTGGCTGGGTCCCTTTGTTATCACTGCTACTTTTGGCTCTGGTGCCTATCAACTCTCAATGACTAAAGGAGAACAACTCCAAGAACCAATCAACGTTCTCCATCTGAAGAAATTCTATGCCTAAAGCATTCAGTCTATGGTAAAATGTCCTGAAAAAATCTTTAAAATTGGAAAATGTCCTAAAAAAATAAACATCTTGGTGAAAACCTAGCAATAGGCACCTTGATGATTCACAAAAAAATAAAAAAATATCAAAAGTACAAAAAAAAATTGAAAAAATGAAAAATACAAAAAAATGAAAAAAAGAAAAAAGTGCCTTGGTGAAAACTTAGAAATAGGCGCCTTGGTAGCAAAAATAGAATCTCTACCAAGATGGTGAAAACCTGGCAAACGGGCACCACTTGTTTCAAAATGCTCCATCTATCAGTGCAATCTTGGTCTTTCCCAGCTTTCAGTCTTGCTTTAGTTTGTACATATCTCCCGATTTGTTTTTGAATTTTTAGTTTTCAATAAGTCAGTATGTACGCCAATTAGCTCAAGCGTCTATATCCTATCAATGTTCAACACTTGGGGGCAATCAATGTCAAATCCTATGGTCTCCAGTATATCTTAGACGTATCATATTCAGTCAGAGTCCTTTGAAGCTTCATTTGAATCAGTCAATCAGTCTCGTCTCTAGAAAGGATTTTGCATCTACAACAACGCAATCAAACATCAAACTCAAACTGAAAACAATCTATGCTTTTTACATGCTTTTATCTCCTTGTATGCTTACTGATTCGCATTGAGATTTTTTCATATTATGTCCTTTCGAGCTCTTCGATGATGTCCTTTACAGGATTTAGAGAGTAATGACTGGGGGCATAATCTTTTCTTTGTTTTTTGCTTGTATGTGAAAATCTAACAAATTTGGAAATTCTGGATTGAAATTGTGTCTGACTGTAAGAGCCTCTCTCTTGAATTGGATGGCCATGCGTACCTCAACCATTGATACTCGGAAGATTCAAGGAATTTTTGATCTAACTATTGTCTTTTTGAGTGAGTTCTTTCTCCTCCGGTGAAATGCAATCTTACCTAAGGATGTGAATGATAAAGGGTCACTACGGGTAATTCACACTGGATTTAGAATGATCTCTTGATTGTTTGATGTGTTTGACCACAAGGCATATTCTGGTCATCAGGACGTTTATGTTTTGATGCTTATACAAATTGCTATATCAAAATGGACATGATATTCAGGTCATCTTGGTGCTTATGCCTTGGTGCTTATATCTAATCCAACATTCTGAAAATAAAATCAATATTCATATATCCATGGTTGTTGACCAGTGGGTGTTGTATTGATTTCTACGCATACAAATCGATATTCGTATGTCTATGGTTTCATAGCTAGTGGGCATTGTATTGATTTATCCGATTACCTAAAAGTTCAATGATGATAACAAATCGACACATGATCAGTGACTAGGTCCTAGGTCTTAGGTTGCATTTCATTTTGCATGTTTCTTTGCATTTTGCATGTTTGCATGATCTCACAGTGTTTGGAAACACTTCAATGCTTAAATGATTCTTCAATCACATCTTCAAATCTAACAAGAGCTGAATCTCACATGAAGGTTCCTCCAACGAAACAGCAAGTAGAATCCTTTTTCGGGATCAAAATTGAAATCTGTGATCATTTATATCATCAACTACTTGCATAATCGACCTTCAATCATCACAGAAATCCAGAATTCAACTTAATTGATTATCTTCCATCAAACTATTGAAATTTCAACTTGGTCAACCATGATCAAATCATGGTTTAAAACTAGTCAAACTTGGTCTCCAGGACTTCCAAACGATGCAGAATGCATTCCCAGATGTGTTTAACCACTTCTCAAATCAATTTACATGCTTCTGAACTATCAACACTGACTTTTCTTGTCAGATTTCAATTTTAATCCCGAAGGGGGCATGGTATTGCACATCATTCAAAGTCTGTAATCTAGATCTTGGAATCATATCTTTCCTCAGTAATCAAGACAACAACCATGTCTAGTTGCTAATTCATCAAAATTCCTCATCGCTCGAGGAAAATCTATCATTGCTTGGGGCATATCAGATTCATCGATCCATATCAATCTGGTATTCTCTTAATCTTGTAATTTGTATCAGTTTTTGCAACTATTAGTTCAATTGTGTTATTTCTTTGGTTCTTCGGTAACTAAAGGGTTCAGATGTGATACCTACGTGGTTCTTCTAAGATAATCAAGTCTGGAATCGGTCACTCACTTCTTTGCAATCATAAGGTTCAGAATCAGGCATTTTGACACTTTTTCACAATCATTGGTTCATTACTGTTATAGTTAACATTATCTTTGGTCATTCAAGACCTATTATCTTCATATCAACTTCAATCAGCTTCTGTCGCATATCAATTATCAAACATCAGTTTCATATCTTTATCAAACACAGACTATCTTTGAACCATTGCGCTTTGCACAATAATTCAAAGAGGGGCAAAATGTAATACCCCAAAAATGGGCTATAGGTTCGTTAACCTCTATATCGACACATCAAACGAAATCAACATCAAAGTCCTAACCAAAGGCACATCTGCACATCATCGAATCCTAATTGATTATCCTAAATTCTGCATCGGGGAATATTCCTAACAATATTCCTAATTATCCTAATTATCTTTAATTTAATGATTATTTGGCAATAAATCCAATTTATCCTAAAGTTTGATTAATTGAATATTCTCAATATTTAATTAATTAGATTTAATTCTGCCACTTAATTATTTAATTAAAGTTAATTCTATTTATTCTTAAATTGTATTATTTAATTTTGACAATAAATCCAAAATCCTATGAATAATTGATTAAATTCTTATTTAATTAATTAAAGCAAGTAGTCATATTTAATGATATTATTTTTGAATAAAAGTTTGATTTTAATAATTGATTAACCCATAAATCAATTGTTTTAATTTTAAAATCAGTTAAGTTGGAAATAAATCACTTTATTATTAAATTAATTCATATTAAAACATGCACAATCAAGAAAAGCAGACAACTATCAATTATCAATTAAAGCTAAACTCTATTTTGAGTTAAACTTTGCTTTTGCATGTTTTTGTGAGTTAATTATTCTTTATTTTCAAATAACTCAAAAATCAAGCTGAGTTATTTGAGTGATTTATGGCTTTCTTTCATGCATCCCCAAAGCCCTAGATTTCTATAAATTAAGGCTTTAGCTCTTCACAAATCATCTCATAATTTTGCAAGCTTACTTTGCCAAAGTCGTCTATGAATTGCACAACTATTTTGAAGAATTGAAATTTGGAGAATCAAAGCTTATTGTGAATCAAGGCTATTGTGAGATCAATTTTTATTTTTTTTACATTCATTTAGATTCTTTTTCATATCATTGTTAGATCATTTTAGCATATCAATTTCTATATTAGCATAGATTCCATATCAAGTTTTCATATCATTGCATAGAAAATATCAAAAAAATAGATTAATTGCATTCATATTCCATATCCATCTTTTGCATTCAAATCTTTCATTTAGGTGTCGTCAAGGTCACTGATCTCGATAACAATCTGAGAACATCATACTCGCACCTATTAGAAGGCAATAAATCACCTGGTTAGTTTAGATTTCAATTCATTGCAACTTTCATTTTTGCTAACCTCTAATGTTTTACTGAAGTTTTGTGTCTACAGATCAGGTAAAATTTTCACACACACAAGTAGAGCTCTCAGCTTTGTATTCCCTACTAGTGACACTTCTAAAATGAGAAAGCTATGATACTAATATGCCTAATCTAGCTCATAATTCTCCATTATGCTATGATAAAAGGTAAATGCAAATGATAAATGCTCTTAATTGCTCATGAAATTGACTATAATAAAGATGCTTTACTCTTCAAATCTCTAATTGCTTATTATGCTCACAAAATGCCTCTTATTTACAGTAAATTCCCAAGGGTAGGGGGTAGAGTGAAGTAATCATGGTTTAGCCTTGGTTGAGTAAAAAACTTTGCAATGTTTTTAAATGGGGGGACAATTTAAATGTTTGTCTCAAAGATTTGGACAAAAGGACAAAATTGAGTGGTTGAGATGCAAAGTTGAATTTGTGTGATTGAGATTCAATTCCTTTGAGTGATCCATGTGCTTTGTGTTCTCAACTTTCATTGGTTCCTCAAATCTTTGTTGAAAGATATTAAGATTTATTTAATTCCATCAATTAATTAAATTAGCCATGTAAGGGAATAGGTTCATTTTGATTTTTGATTTAAACAACTATACAATTAATTGATTAAAATCAATTATATAGTGTATTTCATCCCTTTAAGCTTGTATTTAATTATTTAATGTCATTATTTAATTTTTCCTTTTATTTGATTGATTTTGTCCAACTTTGATTTAATAAATGTCCATTTTGATTTGGTTTGATCCATTTTAATTATAATTAGAGCATTTTGATTAAGAATTTTCCATTTTAATGATTTAAAGCACTTGTCCATTTTTTAGTGTCTACAAATGCCCCTCTTTGAATTAATGTGCGAAGAACATTGATTAAAAGAAAATTTTAGTCCTGATTGCTTTTAGGTCTTGATTTACTGATATACCACTTATTTGATTTGATAACCTGATATGAAATTGATTGCTACTTGATATGATATGCCTTTGATCTGATTTGATAAAATGATATGTGCCACACTGATAATTGTTCAAAAATTTTGATGCCCCAGATTCACTAATATTTGATGCCAATTTGATACTTTGATGATGCCCCCTCAAAAATGAAACATATTGATTGCTTGATTTGAAAAATTTGATGAAATTGATTAATTGATTGATTGATTGATCCAATATGTTTTCATTTCTGAAAAACATTGATGATGATGTTAATTTCAAATAATGCCCCGGTTCGATTGATATTAGGTCAATAGGTCAAAATTTACCTCTAAATTAGGTCAAATTAGCTTAAATAGGTTGAAACCTAGATTTACTATTCATTTTCACTTTTGACTTCTGAGATTTTTCTCTGATCCTGCATTGATTTTCACAATGGTTGTCCCGATTCACAAGCACCGGTTTGAGAGAGGTCGTTGTTATCAAAGGCCACTAGACTATGGACCTCTTGTGAGTGATTTCTAACCTTCCTTGTGCATTTATTGCATCATTTTCATGATGTCATAGATTAATTTTTGCAAAATGTCACATAGTAGATGTTAAATGCTGCATAAGCCTTTAAAACAATGCATCTGCACTTTTTACTTACGCCTCCGTGTAGTAAAGTGCCACTTAGGAACCTTTAAATCTCATCTGATACTAATATAATTCTGCGTAGCAATAGGGTTTTCATACCAATGTAGAAATGTTTTTACGTGTATAAAACCCTAGGTTTAAAATGCCGCCTAGGCCTTGTTAAGTGTCACCTAGTGTTGTAAAATGTCACATGAAATGTTAAGTGACGCATGGTAATGATAAAGTTCCCTGTGAGATCTATTCTGCGCCGCGTAAGGTAAAATGCCACATGGTAATAGGAAAATGATGCCTGTAGGATTTTGAAATTTTTTAAACTCAAACGTGATTCTCTGATAAAAATTGGATAACTCTGATTTATTGATTGATTTCCCAAGATAGCTAGGTTTTTTGTAGTTTAACAAAACAAGTGATTAGGATATCAGGATAATGGTACCAATGAATGTGATTTGTCAATCGAATAGGATAGAAAAATTGATAGGTAGGATTGATTGATCAGTGTGAAAACTAATAAGATAGGTAACTGATAATTCACTCTCAAGAAATAGAGACACGAACAAATGGTACTAGGTTTGATTGCTTGATACTTTGATTCTGATAGGATTGATTGACTTAAAATGATTCACTGATATATAATACTGATATGATTCCCTTGATTTTTCCAAATAGGCACATTTCTATAAACTTTATATATGGACCGTTGCATCGTGGGTCATCAAGCTAGGTCATGCTTTTGACCCCCGCAGAGTATCATGTTATTGAGTTGTGCAGCCTGAGCTTTCTTCTTGACATCCCGTGATTCTAGCTGAACCGTGGTGTCCTTACCACTATGGCAGAGAGATGGCACTCTGACCATAATACTTTCCACCTACCTTTCGGAGAGATGACAATCACATTAGAGGATGTGTATCGACTATTGCACAATCTTTTTCGAGGAGAGATGGTGTACTATGACTCAATTTATGATAGTACAATATATAGATGGGTTTTCAGAGATATTACCATTGATGATGATACTATCACGTGGGCACAGTTCACTTCATTCCCCACTTTGCTAGTAGTTCTAGGTGCTCTGATTGGTGGATTGCTACTTCCCGATCGGTGAGGTCGTGGTTTCTCAGTTGGATGGGGTCAGATCTTGGAGGATTTTCTTACGCAGCCTTGGCAGTTTGATTGGGGTTCATGTGTCCTTGCATAGTTATATCACAATTTTCATGAGGTGGTATATAGATTGAGTGCATCTTTGTCAGTAGGTGCAGTGATCTTACAACTATGGGTGTTGGAGAATCTTCCCATCACTAGGCCAATATCATACAAGATTCATCATTAAGGTTTCTCTTATGATTATTTATATGGTGGCATGGTTGTCTAGCATCATCTGGGCAAGCTTGAGTATTGACATCGGTTTATTGATGATCTTGATCAGGTCCATTGGTGACCATATATAGGTTGTGAGGGATGGAGGGAGGATGATGATGAGCTCCCGTATATGTTTTCTCCTCGATGGATGATTGGCATATCTACTACTATGATTGAACAATTTTTCTTTAGTCGAGTCTCCAGGCAGTATGGCAGGGTTTAGGATATGCCATAGGGTACAACACTATATGCTAGAGTCCAGGCAGAGTGATCTATGTGGGGTGCTCAAAGTGATTTCCAATTTGCTTGTGATCAGATTGCATAGTTGATGTATTGTAGATGGGATATGTTAGTGCATGTAGCTGATGCTGGTATGTCACATGAGTATCAAGACTAGTGGGCTCAGAATAGATTTTTGAGATTTACAGATCTAGCAAAGCCTATCCGTGGCCGTGATGAGAGATCAAAGGATGAAAAAGGTGATGATGATGGGATGATGGTGGTGGCAGGAGGAGATGTTAGAGATGATGACCTCAGAGAGGACAGAGAGCTCCTTAGGTCATGGGTCAAGGATGAGATGGGCCACGGGTGAGAGGTGGACATGTTAGGGACAGGGCTAGAGATGTCAAGTAGGTACAGCAGGGACCTAAGTTTGTTCATCCTTGAGATGCATTGGTACAGGGATGATAGAGGTAGCAGAGGTCCCAAAGAAAGGTACACATTGAGGCTGCTAAACAAGTTCCTGGAGGATTGGATCCTTTGGTTCAGTTACAGCAGTTTGCATTAGCACAACAGGATCAGATTTTGACACAGCAAGTGCCTCCATAGGTTCCTTAGTCTGAGGATATGGATTAGTCATCTCAGGTTGCTCCTACTATTGACACTCTATCACAGGATGTTTAGTCATTGCAGATAGATGTATCCACTATTGTTGGCATATTAGACTAGGTGGCTATTTTGATGAAGCTTTTTATGACCTTTGTGACTCAGAGGCTCAGTATGGCTAGCACTAGTCAAACTCCTCCTACTCAGGATAGACCAGGTGATGAGGGTCCAGATGGATCAGGTGTTGGTGATGGATCAGGTGGTGCCATAGGATCATGATTATTGATTTATGGATCTCCTCATGTTGATGACTTGTACCATGTCTCATGCTTATTGATCAGAACTTGATGTATCACTTGTGTTGATGACATTGTATCTTGCTATACTGATTTGATGGATCATTTTGATATTATGAACATTTATATGATGATATACTTTCCTTGATTCTCTTGATGTGTATATGTGAGATTAGCTTTATATGCAGCGATATGATGTTTTATGATGCATTTACTTTGATTATGCTATGGATGCAATGTATCTCACGTATGATATAGATAGATGGATGCAATGATTTATGCTATTTTGATATGTTTTTCTACTTTTCAAAGTATGGATGCAAAGCTTTATTATGGAAATATGGATACACCTATGTTTCTTTTTCTTTTCGAATGTATGCAATTCTATTCTTAACTATATGTATGCAAATGATGTATGATGAATAAATTTTTTTTCTTTTGCTTTTCTGATACATGGATAATGAATAATGAGTAATACTATGGATGGATGCAAAAGATAATTTCACATGATTGATTTGAATCAAGGATGAAACATTTAATTGAACCCCCATTTTAATATTTTACTCAAGCTGACTAACTGAACCCCTTTTTCCTTGGAAACATAACTATAAACATGCACTTAATCTAACATGAAAATGCAATGCAATGCAACTAAGTGTCACTAGATTTTTAGCAAAGAAATGCCATAGGGAAATATTTTCATCATTGAGCATTGTAGGACCATTAAACAAAGTACAACCATCACTGACCACATCATGATGATATGAATACCACTTTTATATCACTTTGGGTAACCTCTTTTGGAAACTAGTACAACCCTCACTAGTTGAATGACCAACTATGGGAGTATGAATCCTGGTTTCAATGGATTCAATGTTGCAAGTGGATTTGGGTATTAAGATATGGAAGATCTAAATAGCCAAGGTATCTGTTTGCATAAACAAGCAAAGGTCAATTCTTCATCCCACGTGACCTCGATGGTTCTTTGATGACCATGTCATTAGATGAATTCACCTAAGTTGATGGATCTCCCTCAAAACAGTCACTCAAAGGCAAGATAATATCATGTCTCCATCATTTCCAATCTAGTTGAAACATCATCGATTAGCTAAAGAAACACGATAAAAGTTATTTCAATAAAGATCATCAAAAGAAAGCTTCAAGTGTTTTGCAATCTATCAAGATTTTCAAATAGGATTTCCAAATATTCTGATCTTTTAAGTATTGTCAATTTTTAATCCCAAATAATAAATTCAATGAAGGCTCAAGGATCAAGTTGTGGGATCAAAATACTTAGGTTGTGAACAATGATATCCATCAAAGGTTCAATGAAAATCTGTCTCTTCTAAAGCTCTGATAATTCTCTCTCTGATGTGACTAAATGTAGCACTAATTGAATCCATTTGTACCAAAAATCCAATCCTCTCCTACCCCCAAGTGATAAATGTGATTGTGCGACAAACTTAGGGAAAAAGGCAATGCAACAATGCGACTGAAAGGTTTTATTATGACTATGCACAAATGACGGATGCAATGAAGATTTACAAGTGAGATGTTGGGAATGGAATATGTACACATGCAACTAGGAAATGACTTAAGGGAACAAAAGGTGCTTGATTACCAAGTTTTCACCTTTTGGGTCTTTTTCTCTTTTTTTGCTACCAAGGCACCTATTGCTAGGTTTTCACCAAGGCACTTTTTCCTTTTTCAATTTTTTTTTCTTTCTTTTTTCAATTTTTTTGTTTTTTTAATTTTTCAATTTTTTTGTATTTTCAAGATCTCTTTTGATTATGTACAATAAATATGATGCTTCTCATCTGATACTCTTTATACTCTTCTATCTACCTCATGTATAGAACCTTTTTAGATGGATGCTATTGATAGGTTCTTGTAGCTCTTCTCCATCACAATCTGCTAATTTATAGGTTCCCATTCCAAATGAAGAAACAATGATGAATGGACCAAACCAATTCACCTCCCATTTACCCTTCTTCTCTCTTTTGGCTTGATTTTTAGGGTTTTCTCTTAGCACCTACTTGAAAGACTCTCGGTTTGATATGCTTATTGTAGTTTCTTGAGATCTTGTTCTAATAGACTTTCAAGTGTTCATAGGCTTGCATTTGGTGTTCTTCTAACAACTCTAATTGTTGAAGTCAGGCAACTCTATAGTCCTCATCTGTTACTAGCCCTTGCAATGATACTCATAAAGATGGGATTTCAACCTCCAATAGTAGGACAACTTCGGCTCCATAAACCAGTGAAAATGGTGTAGCTCCTGTAGGTGTCTGAATGCTAGTTCTATAGGCCCATAATATCGGGTTGATTTGCACATGCCAATCTCTTCCTGAATTATTTACCGATCTCTTCAATATTTTCAAAATGTTCTTATTTGTAGCTTCGGCTTGTCCATTTCCTTAAGGATAATAAATGGATGAAGAGTGATGAGTAATATGGAATGTGTCACAAAGTTCATCCACATCTTTGTTTTTGAATTGTTTTCCATTATTTGTGATTATCGCATGAGGGATACCATATCTACAAATGATGTGATTGAGTATGAACATGGAGATCTGTTTGCCCATGGTGGTGATGAAAGGAACAACTTCTACCCACTTTGTGAAATACTCTATAGGGGTGATGATGTACTTGTGCCCATTGGAAGATGGTGGATAGATTATGCCAATCAAGTCAAATCATCATTGATAGAATGGCCATGGTGTAACAAATGGATGCAATTCTTGTGCCAACACATGTATCATGTCACCTTGGTATTGACATTTGCTGCATATTTTGATAAAGTGACAAACATCCTTCTCTAAGGTTTTCCAGAAATACCCCATACAAAGGATCTTCTTGGCTAGGTTTAATCCACTTGAGTGTGACTCGCAAATGCCTTCGTGAACCTCACTTAAAGCTAACTTAGAATCCTCTTCCTCTAGACATCTAAGTAACGTCCTATCAAGACCCTTACGATACAATGTTTTAGAAAGGATTATGTAACGAGCTGATTGTCGGATGAAAATTTTTTTTTGGGCTTGTGATTGGTCTATAGGTAACACTTGGTCTTTGAGATAGGTATAGATAGGGTTGTACCAAGGTGAGTCATGTCCATTGAGTAGGGAAACAATTTGGGTATCGGGAAGGTCAAATGCTGGTTTTGCCAACTCTTCCACCAAGAATTTGTATTTCTCATTCTGATCTAGTTTTTGAAGTAAGGAAGCCAAGGTCGCCATTGCATCAACTGCTCTGTTCTTCTCTCTTGGAATTTGTTCAAAGGTTATCAAAGAAAAGTACTTTTTCCAAGCATCTATCATAGTCTTGTATGACATTAGTTTTTCATCTTTGGTATTGTATTCATCATTGATCTGATTGATTATCAATTGAGAGTCTCCATACACTTGTATTTTGGTGATGTTCCATTCTAAAGCCATCTTAATGCCAATGACTAAAGCTTCATATTCTGCTATATTATTGGTACATGGGAACAAAAGCTTGTATGACTTGGGAATGGTATACCCTTGAGGGGTAATCAATAGTATGCCAACCCTAGAACCTCCTTGGGTATATGATCCATCGAAGTACAACTTCCATGTCTTGGCCTCTATGTTGACAATTGCTGAATCCAGAAACTCCACTTGAATGGTTTGTGTAGAAATGAATGGGTTTTCTACTAAGTGAATTGCTATCACTTGTCCTTTTATGGCCTTCCTATCCACATAATCAATGTCAAACTCACTTAATATCATGACCCATTTTTCTATCCTACCTGTTAAGGCAGTTTTGTTTAGCAAGTATTTTAGAGGATCAATTTTTGCAATAAGTTTCACCTTGTGCATCAACATGTAATGCCTCAATTTTTGGGACACAAAAACAATTGCTAGACAAGCTCTTTCCATGAATGTATAATTGATTTCATATTTGATCAATGTTCTACTCAAGTAGTAGATTGCTCTTTCTTTCCCTTGCTCATCTTCTTGCTCCAAAAGAACTCCTAGAGACCTCTCAGTGGTAGATATGTACAAAAGCAACAATTTTCCTTTGATTGGTGGCATTAGGATTGGTGAATTTATTAGATAAGTCTTCAACAAGGTGAAGGATTTGTCACATTCCTTATCCCACATGAAAATAGTGTCTTTGTGTAGTAACCTTGTGAATGAATGGCACTTTTCGGCTAATTGAGAGATAAATCTCCTTATTGATTGAATCTTGCCTTGAAGGGACCTCATTTGGCTTATGTTTTTTGGAATCTCCATATCCATTATGGCTTGGAACTTTTCCAAATCTACTTCAATCCCTTTTGTTGACACTATGTAGCCTAACAATTTTTTGGATTGAACACCGAAAGCACATTTTTTTGGATTAAGTCTCACTTTGAATTGTTCTAATCATGTGAATATGTTTTCTAGAATTTGCAAGTGGTCTTCTCTTTGATGTGATTTTGCCAATATGTCATCCACATAATCTTCTAGAAAGGTGTGCATCATATCATGAAAGATAGTTTTCGTTGCCCTTTCGTATGTGGCTCTGACATTTTTGAGGCCGAAGGGCATTACGTTCCAACAAAAGGTACCCCAAGGGCATGTAAAGGTTGTCTTCTCCTGGTCTTCGGGTGCAATTTTAAGATATGTGTGAATGTCATGGTACCATGGGGACTGGGGACCAACCAAGATGCACACCATTTCTGAATTGATATTCTCATAAGCACACATGTGTAGCTACTCAACTAAGAATTCATATTGCGATGAGTTTCAAGGGATTTCCAGTAAGGATCCAATGGTTTCCATTGCGTCAACTATTTTGTTTTATAGCCTTGGTATCTACATGAACTATAGACTCAGGAAGTGCTATTTAATTCTATCTACTAAGTCCTTGTAGGGTAGAAGCTTGTCATCCTTCATTTGATATTCATCTAGGACTTGTTTGATAATCAGTTGTGAATCTCCAAACACTTGCAGTTTTGTGATGTTCCACTGGATAGCTGTTTTGAGGCCTAAGATGAGTACATCATATTCTGCAATGTTGTTGGTACATAGGAATCCCAATTTGAATGATTTAGGGATGTATTCACCTTGAGGAGTGACAAATAGGATTCCTACCCCTGATCCATGTGATGTATAGGATCCATCAAAGTATAGCTTCCATGTTGGTTGTTCATCGATCATGCTTAGATGTTCGTCAGGAAATTCCATGATTAGTGGATATGCATCTACCAGGGGTGCTTCTGATAACTGATTGGAAATTACTTTCCATTTGATTTCTTTTTTCTTTATGTACTGGATATCGAACTCACTTAGCAGCATGACCCACTTTTCCATTGGGCCTGTTAATGTTGTCCTTGATAGAAGATACTTATGTGGATCCACATTTGAGATGAGCTTGATGGTGTGGCTAAGCATGTAATGTCTGAGCTTTTGAGTGGTGAAGACCACTGCGAGGCATGCTTTTTCCATTGGTGAGTAATTGAGATCATAGCCGACAAGAATTTGACTGATGTAATAGATAGCCCTTTCTTTGATGTCATCATCAAGTTGTGCTAATAGTACCCCCCAGTGTTGTAGTGGTTGCTGATATATATAGGATCAGAGGGCATCCTAGAACTAGTGGTACAAGGATAGGAGCGTTGGTTAGAAATTCTCTTAGCTTCTCAAAGCTTCTTTGGAAGATGGGATCCCATTTGAAGCTTGTGTCCTTGCGAAGGAGATGCGTGAAAGGTTGGCACTTGTCTACCAATTATGATATGAAATGACACACTAATTGAAGTTTACCTTGTAGGCTTCTGAGCTGCTTGAGTGTCTAGGAGGAGGAATTATTGTTACTGCTTTGACACTTTTGGGATCAATCTCTATGCCACACCATGATATGATGAAGCCTAGTAACTTTCCATATGTTACACCAAAGACACACTTTTTTGGATTTAGCTTTAGGCCGTAATGATGTAGACAATCAAACACATGCTCAAGGATGTCAAGGTTTTCCAGCCATGTCTTGGATTTTGCAAGGATATCATCCACATAATCTTCCAGGATCTTATGTATCATATCATGGAAAATGGTTGTCATTTCTCGCTAATAGGTGGCCCCTGCATTCTTTAGCCCAAATGGCATCATATTGTAGCAGAAGGTACCCCGTGGTGTTGTGAACATTGTTTTTTGTTGTTCTTCTCTTCTATTTTGATTTGATTATACCCTAATAATCCATCCATGAGTGACAACATCTCATGTCCTATTGTGAGATCAACTATCATCTCGATGTTTGGTAAGGGGAAGTCATGCTTGGTGGTGCAGGGGCATCTAGAGAACACAAAGAACTCCAAATACCTATGAAGGCACACTTGGAGTACACTAAGACATCAGAGAAGATAAAGACATCCAAAGACATCAACTAGAGGATATTGGCACCTATAATGGCCTATGAGGTCATTTCATGCAATAAAAATGGCAAATGTGTAATCAGTCCTAAAAGGTCTAATAAGCCTTAGGACCAAAATTTGGAATCTATGATGGAATTAGGTGTTATAAGTTTTGAATAGGTTAAATTAATTTTTAATAATGGTCAATAAGTCCATCTAAGTGATTTGACAAAGTTTCAATACTTAGTATTTACAAATTTTCAAATTTTACAAAGTTACAAATTTGAATTTTCAAATTGTAACGGTTATGGACATTTATGAGGGAATTAGATTTTGTTATTGATTTAGGCCAAATTAATCCATTGAACCAATTTGGATTGGTTAGGGTAGTTGATAGGAGTTTAGTAAATGTTCCAAAGTCCTATTGTACGGGTAGACTAGGCTATTGTACGGACTGTACCTAGTTTTGGAGAATAAAGTCTAATTTTCTTACAAAGATTGGAAGGGTTTTGGTATGATTCAAAGTTGATAATGATTGGAATGCTTCCTACAATTATTTGATCCTTATATTTCATGAATTTTAATTCATTCATGCTCTGAGAATTCTATTCTAGTCGTTGTTATTCCATTTTGGGACTGTACAGTCATTGAAAATCTTAATTAGGACAGTTTTCTTGAGTTTCTTTCATTATGAATGTCATTCTATGAATTTAGGTTACTAGTTCTCATAGAATGACATCCAATTAACATGTATTATATTCTTCTAACCTTGTAAGTGCAAGTTTGATTGACTATTGTGGTGATCACCATAGGGAATACCAAGAAACTAAGTGAATTTGGAGGATAGGCTGAAGGATAGAGAGTTCTGGCCAAACAAGGGCACTATTTTATAATTGAAAGTGTATAGAAATGTTAAGTACCAGGTGAATAAACCATTATTTTTTGCAGGAAACCTTGGGAAGTGAGACATTGAGGAACCCCTAGTTTTAAAGGTTTGGAGAGTGAAATTTGGGGCTTTTGCATCTAGAAGCCTCTTGGAGTCAAATTGATTTCATATTTCTTTGATTGAGACTTATTCATGACACTATACAAAATCTTGGAGTGTGGGATTTTGATTGGTTAGGAGTTCCTTTGAAAAAGCATGGTTTTTAGGCCTTAGGAAACTGAGACACAGTGCAATCAGTCATATACTTTCCAAAACAACCTACCCTGTCATTTTGGTATGTTATCAAAATCAATAAAGGGTATCTAAAAATTTGATTTATTTTCCTAATGTTTTGGGAAATAAAAAATCTATCATTGGTTGAAGGCTACTGCAGGGCTACAAGACATGGCTATTAGGCCTAGTGGCAGTTTGGAGGAGTTTGAAGGTCTAGAAGTGTTGGGTCTTACTTGGAACCACAAAACCTCTTGAATACACCTTAATATAGTCTAAAGATACCATTCTCATCATCATTTTTCATTTAAGTTAGTCTTGGGGTGATTGAGATCATTTGGAGAACTTGAGGGCTTGGGGATAGTACCTAAACCTCTGAAATTTCTAAACTCTACTTGTAAAACCTCAACCACCACCCTTACCTCTGCATCACTTGGGACATGCTTTGTTCAAGTCCCTAAAGTTTGTGCAGATTTTGATCTCTCCTGAAGGCTTAATGACATGCACCATGTTTGAGATCCACTCTAAGTAGTCAATAGTTCTGATGATTTTGGCTTGTAGGATCTTTTCTACTTCTTCCTTTACCAATAAGGCTACTTTTGGATGCATTTTTCTTAGCTTTTTCTTGACAAGTTTTGCATTGGGATCCACTGCAAGATGATGGACAACAATATTTGGATCAAGCCTTGGCATGTATGCATATGACCAATAAAAATTAATAGTAGCTTCTTGGAGAAGCACTACAAAGGTTGGTTCTTCAGCTTTAGTTAGGGATGTTGCAATATATGTAATCATTGGGCATTCTTTTGTTCCCAATTTGATTGAATTTGTTTCCTTAATAATGATGGATGATTGCTCTGGTTTGTAGTCCTGGATGGGGGGAAGAGGCAAGTCCTCATCTTCTAATGCCTTAGAGAGGTTTTCACTAGAAGATATGCCCTTTATTTTTACCTTTTTAGAGTTATAATGTGCCCCTGAGGGGTTTTCACAAAAGGAATCATTTTTTATTTTTTATTTTTAATTTTGCAACTATAGAATTTGTCTTCCCAAAGTATCCCTTAGGGTCGAGCTTGCATAGATGAGTTGATTCTTGTTCTTTATTTGATTGTTGGCCTGATGCTTGCATGAATCTTAGGAGTGCTTATGTGCTTTGGAACTTATCGACATATTTTACGCTTGATTGACCCCGGTCTATGAGTTCGGGATGGATGAGGGGAAGTTCAATGACATTAATGGTGAGTTGATGGAGGAAACAATTGCCCAGTAGGGTATCATCATCGAAGAGGTCATCATAGGATTTACTTTCTTCCTCTTCAGGGATGTCTTCGATTTCAACAAGGTTGTCCTAGATATTCAAAAGGATGACATTGGGTGGGTTAGTGCCCCCAATTGTGGTATTGGGTTCTTGTATGTGTAGGAAAGAGGTATTAAAGCCAAGGCCTTGATGTTTAGGATTTTGTAAGGCCTCTATTGGATCTTTACTTCTACTTTCTTCTGGTCCTATTCTACCACCTTGATAATTCCATTGCTCTGTAGCATATTTGTGTGATGAAGGATATTTATCTTTGAAATAACTAAGGATCTCATTGTCAAGAGATGGGGGATCTTTCTATAGCCACATGTTGATGTTAGGGTCCATCTCTAGACTTTTATGATTCCATGGGAAACAAAATTTAATGGCTCCAACTGCTTGATTTCAGGATCGGCTAGAGTAGGCTTGCTTTGGTGGCTTGGGTGCCCTTGTGTATTTGGATCAAGCAGTAGGACCCCTACTGAAAATGCATCATTTAGGTTGTATTCACCATAGCCCTAGTTGTTGATTTTGATGAAAGAGAAGGTGGAGGTTAGGATTGTTTTTGGATTGCTATGGGATCGGGATGAGTTGGCAATGGAAGTGTCAATGTCAATTCTAGGATAATGAATGTAATGGGGGAATGATGCTTCCAACACAGGATGGTATGCAAAGGGTTGGGGATCTACATGAATAGTGGTCTCAGTGCCTTGATGTGGAAATTTGAGGCACTGGTGATAAGTAGATGGTATGGCTTTGATGGAATGAATCCATGGTTAGTTGAGGAGGATGTTATATGGTATATCTAGATCAACAACATGGTAGATGGTGTCTTGAATTGTTGGACCCAACTTGATTGGAAAAATAATGGTACCTTCTGAGGTACACTCCAAGTTATCATAGGCCTTGATGGTGATAACATCGTGTGATATGTTGGCCTCTGTAAATCCCACTTGTTGGATGAACTTTAGGGTACATAAATTTAGAGTTGGGCCATTATCTATCATGACCCTTTTAATGGAAAATTATCTGACCATGATGGAAATACGGAGAGAGAGATTGTGCTCAAGTTCAACAGATGGTATATTAGAAGGTTTGAAGGAAAGAGCACATGATGCTAAGAGATGTCCCACAAAGTTCTCAAACTGGATGGTATTAATGTTTGTGGGGACATGTCCTTCTTAGAGGGCTCAGTTGAGGATCTCTTGATGGATGGGTGAAGTGCAGAGAAGGTCAAGGATGGGGATTTGGGAAGGTGTATTCCCAAGGTGTTCTAGAAGGTTATATTGTGCATTGTGTGAAGGCATTGGATTAGTACTGATGATAGATATCTAGTCTCTATGTGTGGTAACAACACATTGACTATCTACTCCCTTGACATAGATTACATTCATGGTGAGCTCAACTTGAGATATGCATCCAAAACATTTGTCGTAGTTGATGTGGGTAGTAATATAGTTTTTTCGGTCACCATGGTCTCCTTCTTTTCCTTTTCCTTGGTTCTAGGGTGGAGGATTGGTATTGACTTGATTCTTCCCAACATTGTGTTGATGGAACACATTCTGATAGATCTACATATTGTCATTAGGTGAAGGTTGGGTTGGTACGTCCACTTGGATCTCTTTTCTGTCAATGACATCTTGGATATAGTGCTTTAGTTTCATGCACCTAAGGGTAGTGTGTCCTTTAACAAGGTGATAGTCATAGTATTCATTTTCTTTGTACCATGTTGGCTTGGGAGTTGCGTTATTGAATTGATGAGTTGGAGGGTAGGTAATTAGGTTAGATTTATCCATTCGATGGAATATTACATCCACTGGTTCACCAATAGGTGTGAAATTACATCATTGATTAGTCTAGACTCAAGGCATGTTCTAAGTTGGGGCAATGAATATGGAATTTTCCTGATTCGCTTGGTTTGTTTGTTGTTGATAGTGTTGCATAGGCTCCCGATTGATTTGAGGTTGATAGTGTTGCATGGGTTGTTGATTGATTTGTGGTTGTTGTTGTTGATATGCAGAAGTTGTTGTTGATATGCAGAAGTTGGTGTAGGACCAACCACAGCAATTTGGACATGCTTGGTGTCTTTGACAATGTTCTTGTTCCTATTCTAGTAGCGAGGCTTGTCATTACTAGGTTTTCTATGTGAATCATCTTTGTAGTGTCGGATGGTACCTTCGTCTAAGAGGCCTCTTTCGATGTCTATCCCCTTTCCTTTGATATCTGCATAGGTTTGGATGCAATTCATTCTCATGAAATGGGATAGCTTAGGATGCAAGTTATCAATGAATATTTTAGTAAGATATTTTTTAGGTGGTTGATATGATAACCTTGTGGTGAGGTTTTTCCAACATTGCAAGTTTCCTACTAGGCTCTCACCTCCTTTATGTTTTGAGTTGCAGAGGTCTAACAAGGATAACTCATTTTCTACATTGTGGGTGTATTAAGTGACAAACTTCTTAGAGAGTTCAGCAAAGGTTGTGATGTCCCATAAGGTATCTTGTAGAACCACTCAATAGCTGTCCCTCCTTGGGAAAAAGGTGCATGAGGAAATTGTTATTGTACACAACCTCTTGGCAGTCATATAGAATTCCTTGACATGGCTAACTGGATCTCCCTTTCCACAATATTTGTCAAACTTGGGTGTCTCAAAGTGTGTGGGAAAGGGAATTGTTGTGATCTATCTATTAAAGGGATAGGGACAGACCTCCTCAAATTTGAAAATCTCGCTCTATGTTTCAGCTCTAAGCTCCTTAAGAGCATTGTTCATTTCTTCCCCTTCGGCATTCATTGGTGTAGGAGTGGGTACTCCCATTTGGAAATGATCTAATGGTGCTAATGAATATGGATGGTTCTATGGAGGATATTGTAGAGTAGGATAGGGGGATTTCCTAGCAATATAGGCATACTAAAATGGATTTTGGGGTGAAGGTTGTTGGGGAGGATATTGTTGCTAAGATGTGGGGGTGTATTATTTTGGAAGATATGGGGTTTCTTGTTGTTTCTGGGAGATGATGGGATGTTGATGCTATGGTGGATAGGATGATGATTGTTGTTGTTGGGGGATGATATGATGTTGTTTCTATGCTAGGAAGTATTGTTGTGGTGGAGGAGGTTGATGAAATGGTGCAACTTTCTAATAGGTTTGGCCTTGATGCACTTGGCTTTGGGCTTGGCTAATGTAGATGGGATGCATTCATGCATTTCTTAAGGGTGGAGTGGTTGTTTGGAAGCTGGTGATAGGAGGTAGTTCCACGAGGTAGCTGGCAAGATGGGTAGAACTCTGTTGTTGGGGTGGTGGAACTATTTGAGAAGTGGTGGGTGGTATATGAAGGAAAGGATGAGGCTAGAAGAGGTTGCGATGATTATTGTTGTGCTTCTTGCAAGAAAGTAGCTTGTGGTTTTGTGGGAACAGATATGTGTGACTGGGTTTGTATTCCCAAGGTGTGCATTTGGGCTTGGGTAAGGCCCCAACGAGAGTCTCTGTGTGCTATAGGTTGTGATGTAGAGGATATTGGAAATGCAGATGTGATGGCAGGAGTTTGGGATGTAGAAGGGGTATTATGAGATCCCATGAATGGAATTCCTATCGTGAAAGTAGTATATTGGGCCTGTGTGTTGGCGATATAAGATGGAGGAGGAATGTACATAGAATGAGTGTGCTGGATGATGGGTGGAATGAATGCTTGGGTGAAAGTTTTCTGAGAAGTGGGAGGAGGAACTTGCATTGCCCCTAGGAAAGATGGTGCTGATGTGGAAGCTTGTTGGGTGAAAGAGGGGAATGGTTGTGTTACCCCTAGAAAGGATGGTATTGATGCAAAAGTTTTCTGAGTGAAAGAGGGGAATGATTGTGTTTCCCCCAAAAAAGATGATGCTGACAAGGAAAATTGGCTCATAGAAGGTGGATGAACTTATTGTGTGGTGATTTCCATGGGAGGTGGAGGTTGAGTATGTGTGAAGCTTTGGGCCTAAGTGGTGGCTTGAGATGTTGCAGATGATGGTGGCATTCCCATGATGGAAAAGGGAGTGGATCGCACTGTTGTTTGTGTTGTGGGATTTGCAAAGCTTCTTTGCAAGAGATGGGGGATAGGTGAGGCTACCTGAGATATTTGTAAGTCAAGGTCATGGATTTATTGGATGATGGGGGTATAGGCTTCTGCAAGGATATGGATGGGTTCTGAGGGGCTGAAGTTTTGAAGGTGTGGGGGGATGGGAGTAACCTCTTGTGCAAATTTTTCCACTATAGCCCATTGATTCTGATCAATGATTGCACTTACTATTTGTGCATGGCTTGGATGGCTCATGAATTCTTCCATGGAGAATGAAGTGGGTGGTTCGGTTGGATCTTCCCATACATTCTCAACCTATGGGGTTCTGGATTATAGGTCACCATTGCACTATTAGGATCATTGGGATCAAGTGAGCTTGCATCTCGAGAGGCATGAAATAAAGATCTAAGGATGAAGATGCTAATGATGGGTGGATGCAAGATGTTTCTAAGAAAAATATAAGGATGGTGAATGCAAATCTAAAGAAACTTTAAGGATGGTGAAAAGGATAAGCTGATGAAAAGCTAAGGCTAAAATGTAAGGTTTCAGATCAACTGAAGGATGGTGGGATGTTGAAGGATGGTGGGATGTTGAAGAATGGTGGAGGATCTTAATGATGAGGATGGTGGAGGATTACTAGGTGTCGATAACGAGTTGTTACTTCTTGATGTAGGATCAAAGAGGGTAAGATTGTCAACCTAAGATAGACTGTTGATCTTTGGAAGATGGGATCCTTGCTAGTGTATGCCAATATCTTCCTCAAGATGATGAGGTGTACAAAGACAAGTACAAGATGCCCTAGACAATGCTTAGTCAAAGGGTAGTGCTAAGGTGATTCTGATTTAGGGTAAGGATTGAGAAACTCAAAAGATAGGACACTAAGTTTTTGGATTAGATAACTGGATTTGGTTCAAGGATTCTAGATTCTGACTTGGATGTTGGATTCTAGATTTGGGATCAAGGATGATGGGATTATGGATTTGGATCAAGGATTTGGAGCCAAGGATTCTGATTCTAGATTTTAGATGTGAGGATGATGGATAATGACCAAATGATTCTATTTCTAGAGGATAACCTAATATGTAAGGATGGTCTATGATGCAATCTAGGAAGATGACTTATAATGCAATTTAGGATGATGATTTATGATGCAACTATGAAAATGATAAAGATGCAACTAAGGATAAATGTTGATGAAATGATGAAACTAAGGATGATCTTGGATGTAAGGATGTCAAGATAGGATGTGGGATTTTGAAGGAATGATGGATATGTGATGGCCCATGCTAGTCTTCACTCTCTAGGTTGACAAAGCGACAATTGACCTGAAATTGGGCAACAAATTGTTTCACTCTTGTGTTGTAACCCACATTGTCCATTTTCTCCTAATATTTGGTTTCTACTTGGATTTCCTTTAGGGAAGGTTGGTGATCTTTTAGGTCTCTTTCTGCAATCTTCTTCTCTTGATAGACACGGGAATTTGGAAGCTTAGCTTTCTTATGCTTGATGGAAGTGGACATAGTTTTGAAGGATGTGGCAATTTAGATTGGTTTTGAATCAATGCTTTGGGTATCTAATTTTGAGGAATCTTTTTGCAAGGATGTTTGGGTGACTTTGACCAAGTTTTGGCTCAATTTTAATGTCTCCAATGACAAAGGAAAAAATCTCAAAAAGATACTCTAAAAGAAATCCCAACAAAGGACAAAGAAACTTTGTGGGATACAAGAAAATGATGACCAAGGATTCTGATAGTATTCTTGGTAAATGTGTATGTTCTATTAGATGTTGTGCACTAAGATTGAAACTTTGAAAACACATCAACAGGAACTACCTAAAAGATAGGATAGTATCAAAATATTTTCCCACAACTTGGTATCCCAAAGGGATAAATATGGTGGGTAATCTTAAGGTGATCTAGGAAACCACTTGGATCAGTCCTTGCACAAAGATTGGGATACCTTTGAGAGTAGATCAAGAAGCCTCTGATTAATAGGTGTTTGATTTGATCTGTGGTGTCCTCCCAATTAGTTTTTATGTGCGTGACTCACTTAAGAGCCTAGTTGACCATGCCAAAATAGTACGGATATTCACCTACCTTGGGCTACCATCAACACACATCACCTGAGCTTGAGGGGATGAAGTGAGAGTTTTCTCAGCGCTTTGTTTTTATACTGATTAGGGAAGTACCAGTTTGAGGTCATTCTCCTAAGAGGAATAACTTTTCTCTTTTGACAGACCTCGCTAGAATTAAAACAAATGAACTTGTCCTAGTCCAATTTGTTTTACGTCACTTAGATTATCAAGGATTTGTAGAATCCGATAAAAATAAAAAATCCTAGAAGCACATCAAAAAGAGTTCTTTTTCCCAAATTGATTAAGTGTTTTCTATGCTAAGACCTTTAAGCACACATGTTTAGGATTTGATTTGTTCATTTCTTGAAAACAAAAAATCTCCTTTTGATAAGATTTGCAAGTGTTTTATTCTAATCATTCAAGATTGAATTTTCCTTTAGGATCCTAATTGAACTTTGATTTCAAAATAGAATTGCTTTGTTTTTCTCCTTTGTGCACTCAAGATTGAATTTGTTTTAGGAATTAAATGAAATGATTGATTTGGTTCATTTTTTAGGGTCATTCAAGACTTGTTTTTCACTCTAAAAGAAAGAGAATTTTGAGATTGCTTTTTTATTTTTCTTTCTTTTTGTTCATTCGAGATTGAGTTCTAGGGTTTCCCCTTTAAGAAAGAACTTTTCAAAATGATAATCCTAAGATTTTATAAGATTTTGAATGTTCATTTTAAATCCCAAAGTAGATGTGAATTTTTCCATTTTACCTTTACTCATGCACCCAAGACTTTGTGTTTTTAGGGTTCAGTTTTAAGCCCAAATGGATAAAGTGTTCCTAGATTGCCTTAGGAATGCATAAAACCTTAAAACACTCAAGTTTGTTTAGATGAAGTTATTTTTAGCCAAAAAAAAGTGTGATGAGTGATTTTGATCACTTTAGGATTGATTAGGATTGGGTTTGAACTGTTTAGGAATGATATGTAGATTAGTTTGTTTTAAGCACTCTAGATTGAATGAAGGGTTCTTTTTAAGCTTAAATGGAGATTGATTGTGTTACTAAACACACAAAAGATTTAATAGGTCTTAGGACCTTGATGATTTGGTGATCAACTTTCCTTCCAAGGAGTACCTACAAACAACCAAGTTAGAAACTGCAAATTTGAAGTCTAGAGGTACTAGGAGGCCCAAATGAACCCTAAAAACCAACAAAAACCAAGTTTAAGGCCTTACACATGGTCCTTGTTTCCAATACGAGTAAAAAAGATAGGTTATTTTATTTCCTTTACTCATATGAGTCAGGATGGAGGCCCATATGGGTGACTTTGACACCTGGTATGAGCAAAGAGGGCCAGAAGGCTTACAAAAGGCCAAAAATGATGGCAAAAGTCCCATATGAGTAATGGGAACCTATGGTACTTGTATACATAAGTAAAAATATGAGAAAAAAACCCAAAGGATTTTAATCATATGATAATTCACCCTAGACAGGTTGAGATTTCCAGAAAAGCATTTTTGGCTCAAAAACCCCTAAAAATGCAGTTGTGAAGCATGGTGGGGGTCCCACCGGATGTGCCAAAATGTGTATGATGTGAACCTAACCTATTAGGAGAATGCTAAAATATTCAAACATTAGTCAGAAATAACATATACCAAACATATAGAAAACCTATTCTCAAGACACCTCGGATTGAGTTGAAACAGGAGCACCCTGTCAATGTTTGATTTGTTCTTATAGGAGGGATGTGGGTGTGCTCTCAAAACATAATAAGAATGTCCCCAATGTTTTTTAGGAAGGATTAGGATCATTTGGAAGCCATGAAGACCCTATAATGGCACAAAGCTAGGTATGGTGAACCTATTTTGCCCTAGGATTTTGAGGGTCCAAATGAAGCAAATGCTGATTCTAGATTAATGAATTCTATGCAAGGTTGATTTTAACCAAAATATGGATATGATATGAATGAAATTGATTATTATTTCTTGAAATAAACTAGGTTAATCCAATTTATCTAAGCTATGATTATTTATAAGGCATAAAAATGAGATAAATCTAACAATACTAGAAATTATGCTAAGTCTAGATGAAAATGAACATAATAACAATGAAATGAAAATGATATGTGAATTGGTGAAATTTCTCTTGGAAGGAGGAGTATTTATAGATTTTGAGGAGAGGCTTGGGTTAGGAAGGGTGGTTAGGGTCAGAGTCAGGGTTAGGGGTAGAGTTATGGGTATGGTTAGAGGTATGGTCAAGGGGATGAGGATGAAGGGTTTCTCACACATGTGTGAGAAACACTAGGGAAGTGTGCTAAGGGACCAAGTTGGAAGGAGAGATGTGGGCTCTCATTAAGAGGATATAAGATTCATTAATGAGGGTGTAAGGGGTCATTTATGACCATGTAAGGCTCATTAATGAGGGGGTTGACCCAAAGTCAAACGATGAGAGTTTAGGCTAAGAGGGTTAGGAAACACCTCTTAAGAAAGCTTAGGGAGTGATTAGGAAAGTGAGGATAGGTTTAGGGTTTTCTAGAAGATATCTAGGGTTTTTGGGAATTAAATAAATATTTAATTTATTTAAAGGGTTTTGTGACACAATTTATTAAACAATTAATAAATTGGAGGAATAAACATTCAAATTAGATTAAATTCTTTTGGCTAAGGTTGTTTAATTAAACGTATTTAATTAAAATAGGAGAGGGGATAATGGCAATAAAAATTAATTAATTAATTAATTAATGATGATGTCATCTGGTCTTTAGTCAACTAAAATATTTTTAATTGACAAGTGGATTTTTAGGTGTCTACATAAGGATTAATTGAATTTCTCAATTGAATCTTTTAATTTATTAAGTTTATTTTATTTCATGTGATCCTTTTTGTTTGGGCTGGCTCATTTAATTAAAATGGTATAGTAATTTAACCTTGGTAATTATTTTCACTTAGATGCTTTAAATTTAATTTGTATTAAATCTAAATAGGTTGAGAAATTAAATTTCTTAATCCATGATAATACGGATATCTATTAAGATGTGGATAATTTAATATTTGGATTTAGTAAATATGTATGGTCAATTAATTATTTAATCATGTTAGGATTGGGGTAATTAAACTTAGGATATTAATAACATCTTTCATCACTTAGCAACCCCTATATTGTCAAACTATTATGTTTCCCTTTTTTAATTTAATTAATTTTGGATAAATGATTAAATTAAAAGGTTGAAACTATAATATTATAACTTTTGGGCATTACTATTTTAAATTAATTTAATAAATAAATATAATCTAAGAGTTAATTGTAGATTATATAATATTTCAAAGTATTGGTATTCACACTCTTGGACCTTGCACAGATTTCTAGGTTAACAATATTGACACTATTTTTAAACCTAGTCTTTTCTAGGGGTTTAGAAACTCAAACCTAGTCAACTCTTCCTATTAGAGTTTATGTTGACTTTAGTGTTAAAAGCCTCATTATAGTAAACTGATAACTTGAGGGAGGTTGACCAAGTCAACATGGTCATGATACCCCTTAGTCGCATTTGATTATGCACTTCCTTAAACTGAAAACTGCAAATGTTTAAATACCCTAGTCAACTTGATGTTAGTTTAGAAAATTTTTGATTGGTGTGTTTTGTTGGATTTTTGGGCATGACATTATTTAAATTAATTCTTTATTGACAATTATTTTTTTCATAACCCAAATTTGTATTTCTTTAATAATGAAAAATAATTATTTAATGGTTCTTTTATTTAATTTTCAATTTTACACAAAAATTTATATCAAGCATGTGTCTCCACATACGATGAGCTAAAAGATATTTAAAAGAGATTTTAATTTTAACGTCTGTAAAAGGAGAATGGATCTTTAATAGAGGGGACAAACTTTATTAAAACTCAGAGTTGCATGCCATTTTTAAGGCATGAAGGAATCTTAGCGGATAGATTGAGAAGTAGTTATTGGACTCTTTGTCTTCTTGGATCTGGAATTTGGAATTATTTTTTTTGGATTCTTGCAATACTATGAAAACCATACAGTTGAAGGGAATCTGCAAATTTGGCAACTCAATCCAAGCATTCCTTATCACACTTGGCATTGAGGTAGGGCCTGGTTTGTTTCTTTTATACTTGGCATGAAAATCAAAATGAGCGCAACTATGTTTAGGTAGATTTCTAAATTGTACTTTTGATAACTTGGTGGTTGAGCTCTCTAGTTTGATTTGGGAACTTTGAGATTTAAAATTATGTTAATAAAATAGTTATGCTTATTTTTTGAACATAGATTTGTATGTGTATCTTTTTTTAAATAAATAGTACAAAGGAAATTGATTTAATAGCTGTGGTATGATTTATTTTTCTCCCATGTGATGTGGATTATATGGAAACTAAGTGCCTTGATAACAAAAGGAGGAGAAAACGAGCCTTCGTATATGTTTGTTCTCTTTCAAAGAGGTAACTTGTGATGCCCCAAATCTGGAGTTGATAACCATTGTTTAGATTTTAATGTATATTTACCTAACTACCCATATATGTCACTGTGTGAACCTAGAGCAGCCTTCTCCTTGTTATTCAAAAACATTTTGTAGAATTCAATTAATTGAAAACCATCATTCCAACCTTTGTGTAGGTTGTGCACATTCTTTTCCTCATCCAATATCAAGGAACTAATTGAATATATGTTGCAACATTATTCTTCTACCAATAGACATGCAATGTTATTCTTGTTGCATTTGGGTGTGCAAACTCACAAAAGACCATTAGATGCTAGGATTATTTTATTTTAGAGTGACAATGTTTTGCCAATTCTTCACTATTTAATATCATTTCTCATTTGTGGCACCAACAGGTTCATCAATGTGTAATTGTAGTTTGGAAAAGAATGCTTATAGAGGTGTGAATTTTAGTGTTATATGGAATTGAATCAATGTTGTGTTTGTTGTGGCAAGCATTGACCATTTTATTTTGAATAATTAGAATCTCTATCATAAACTCAGACCTGGATCTCAATCTAGGTATCTCTTGGAGAGAAAGGTGTCTCTTTCTTTCTTATATGATTGGCTATGAATATAAGTCACTAGAAGTGTTCAAAAACCATCTTTATCTTTCCAACCACCTATAGGGCCATGTGGTAGAGACTATATAAGCAGTAACTCCTTTAGTTTTTTTTTTTTTCTAGAAATCTCTCCTTTAATTATAACCATCTCTTAGGAATCTAATTGAGAGCTCTATGCTGGAAGTATGTGAATATAGCTATTTGAATGTTAAAATGAAGAATTGAAACTTGTGAATTCAAAAATAATTTTAAGATAGTGAAATCTAAATATTCAATTTTGTTAAGGAATTAGCTATTAATTTTGAGATAGTGACATTTAATATTCAATTTTGTTAAGGAATTAGCTATGAAGCTAAGAGGATATGTTTGTCTCATTACTGAGGAAATGTAGTTTTCTTTAATGCCTTAAAGTATAAATTTGTGGTTTAGTGAGAAAGATATGTAACCAAGTAAATGAACAAGGAAGAGTTTTTAATTCTCATGTGAAAATTGTAGTGGAATACCACTCTTTATTTCTTATTTTTTATAAATATTTGAGATGTGTTAATATATGACTGCATTATGGAAAATTGGATGCACATAAATTGATTCTCTCTTATTATTAAATCAAATTTTTGATGTATAGGACTATATGTGATATAATTGTAGTTGGAAAGATGTCTAAAGAGAAAATCCAGTTGTATAGAATGTATTAGAAAATCATTTTTATTTGTATTAGAAAGAGTCATGGATTCTCTTTTTGATGAATTATTATCATCTCATTGGATTTTAGGAAGACTTTGAAGCATGTTAGGTAAAATTGTTGTGTATGCATCATAATAGGTGGATTACTATATGTGTATGGCATCCAGGAATTCTATAGGTTTATGTATTGATATGACAAAATCCATAAGTTGTTTATTGTAAGCTTGCATGAATTGATTCAAATGTGTGTCGAGGTTAATGACATTAGAATTTTTCAATTCATAATACTGGTCTCCCTCTTAACATTTTTATTTGGATAACTATCATAACAAATCCACGTACATGTGATCCTATATATTCTTGTGCAAACTTGTGTGCTCATGTACGCATGAATTCTTTCTAAAATATACAATATATGATAGTTTTGATGTCTTGGAACTATAAAAGGAAGTATTCATCATTCATATTGAACACTAGATTAATCATTTATTTGTAAGAATAAGAAAATGAAATCATGAATCATTGTGGAGTTGTGATGTGCAAATGCCAAGGGAAAACAAATTTAAAAGAAGATGTTTGATTTTCTTTTCTAGATATAGAATTTTCATGATGTGCATGACATGTATTGAGAATACTAAACTCCATGAAGATATATGCTAAAATAGTATGGTGACATCTTGATCTTTACTACAAGTATTTTTCTAGGTATGATATGGTATTGCAATTCTAAGAAATGAAATGAAACTAAAGAATAAGTTTTTTCTCTCTTTCATTTATTTGGAAATTATACATTGGTGTGTCCTTGGTTATTATATTAGTAGATAGATATCTTGACACACAAATCCATTACTTCAGTCATTTTTACTTTGTTAGAATACTTCTAGTTGGATTAGGTACCTTTAATGTTAGGAAAGATTATGGGGAAGCATAAATGATTCATAATAGGGTGGAAATGCACTCCTACAATATTCTTTCCCTAATGTTTTGTGTGAGACAAGTGTCTGGAGCTCCTTTCAAGAAGGTATTCATGTTTAGCAGATTATGAGTTCCTTGTAATTGAATAGTTGCCTATTGTAATTAAATTTTCAAACTTATGTTAGCCTCTTAAATTCTTGTTATTATTGCACTTCGACGGTTTGGTTGAAGTCTCTTTTTGAGTTGTTATTTAGATAAGTTCATCAAAACCTTTATATTGAGTTGATGTTACATCTATTATTGTGATTATGTTAGGGCACTCGACAGATGGTCAACATTCCACTTTTCTTGAACACAAAGGTATTCCCTATCTTCTTGACAGTTTTGATCGTAATTGTACTTCTTTTATTCCTATATTATAGGGAATCTATTTATATCTTGTCAATTTGTCCATTTGACCTTTGACTTGTTGACTGAATCCTTAGTCTTTATTATTTTTGTTGATGTGGCATTTGTGTCAGAAGGTCTATCTTTACATATGGTATAAGAGCTCTAGATTCCACTCTAGGGCCTTGAGTTTTCTATGCTTATTTGTGACCCTTAGTGGCACAAATTATAAGTCAACCATTGACCACTCTATATACATAAGTCTTAGTCCCATGGGTTGATTATTGAGATCCCTATTTATGGTTCCTCCTGACATGTTAGGAAAGGTTGTTCCTTGTTTTACATTACAGAAGTGAAAATAATCGCTTTTAGGACATTACCTCTTATGTGTGTGGGATTTCTTAGGTATCATTTCTTGATCTTAAAACTATAAAAAAAAAATTGAAGTACTTGGTAAATTGTGTACCTCAAAATGAGGTGATTGTATTTTTGTCTGAAACTGCATAATTTTATAATGTGTAAGAAACTGTGAAATATATTATGTATAAGTGATGCACTCAAAGAAGTTAAAATGCCTATTTTTCTACATGTGTGAAGCAAGAAAAAGGTAAATCTCTATGAATTATTTGTGTAGTTAATTGATGACTGATTTTTGCACTAAGGATATGTGTAGTTGCTAGAAATTAAGACTTTGGCTTGTTATAAACAATGAAAAATATGTGTGATATTGTGAAAATGATATGTTTTGCATGTGTGATGCAAGGGAAAGAAAATTAATTGACAAGATAGGTCATTTGAGAAAAATATTATGATACTAGCTCTCCATGAGATTCTTGGGAAAAGAACATAGCATGTCATGTATGAAAAAGGAAATTCATGGAAATTTTGTGAGTGCATTTATATGTCTTATATTGCATTGCATTAGGTTACAAAAATAAAAGATAGAATTATCAAGTTTATGTTGCATGATCTATTGAAATGTGTTATTACATGATGACATAATCTTAGAGATATGATTTCTAGGAGTTTGGTTATGTTCTTTAGCGCACACTAGATGCAAGGTGTCATGTAGCTTCTACTCCCTCATTGTGGCTTGTGTTATTCACTATGAATATGTGATTTGGTTCCCAAATTGGTTATGTTATTTTCAACTTTGATGAACTTGAAAGTGAGGAAGGGCTATCTGGGATTTTAAAGTTTTCTTGTGACCATCTAGCCACCAAATATTATATTATTTATCAAATGTGGATGTAGTTCACATTTATTTTTATTAGTTTTGCACACCACTTTTGGGATTTTGAATTAAAAATTGTAAAATTTGATTTTGAGATTTCTTATGATCTTGAGGTGGTTAGGATGTGTGTTCTATGTTGCTAGTCTTGTGATAGTCAAAGTGATGTTCTCTATCTTTATCAATGTGTAACATTGATAGAATGTATAAGAAATTAAACTATGAAGAACATACCATTCTTATTTGTGCATTCATATTTTACTTAAAATATGCTTTATTGATTATTAAATGGTCAAGTGCATTAGCATGACCATGATTGTGAATAGTAGTTATGCATTGCATGAAATAATATACATTAATCAATATGTATTTGATGTGAGTTTTGATGCTATGAGGAGCATTTCATGTATAGTTATGAGATGGAGTCCATCAAAAATATACATTTTGTGACCCTAATATGATATCACCTATGCATGGATGATTATGTATGTGACATTGGATGAAATTATGTTTGAGGTATTTGAACTTGATGTATTTTGATGTACTCTATGTTCAACGAGTACGTGGGCATTTCTTAATGATAATGAACTAGAATTAATTTTGTAATAATGCACTAATGGTGAACTTGATAGAGTGGTCAACACCTCCTTCTTATGTGTATGTTTATTTGACTAGATGGTTCAAATTATGTGATTGCCTATGATGAATGAGATTGTTCATGATGAAGGACATAATTATTTTAATTATTTGATTGTTGTGTGACTTCTATGCTCTTGTTTAATATATTATTGTATGAAAGGATAATTTATGAAATGCACAAGTTGCATATTTTTACTTAATATGTATGAGAATTGGAAAGGTTACCTTCATGTGAGGGTTGAATGTGGGCAAAAAAAACAAGGGTAGAAGATTCACTCTACCTGCCAGTAGAAGTCTGGTATTAAAAGGCTTTTTCCAAAGTTGTTTGCATATGTTTTCTTAAATATGTTGCCTCTTTTCCATCTCCCTACCACATCCATGATTATTTCTACTTAGACATATGTGGAAAGTAGTTAGTTTCATGGCTGCACTATATACCCCCTACCTTCTTGTATTTTTTTCAATCTATTAGGCATTGCAGGGTTGGGAATTCTATAAGTAGATATAATCCCAAGGAAGTGTAAGACTTTGTGGATATTAAAAAAAAGAATCCAAGACACAAGTGTAATGATTTGTAGATAGAAAGGATGAGTGTCTGAGCCACACTCTTATCTTGAGATGGCCTTGTGCTAAGAGACATGGACTTATAGAAGGACATATGTCTGATTGCACTTAAGTATCTTATGTCATGATTGACCTTTATGGTTATGTTTATGGATGCATTTCTATAGATGTATAACATACATGGTATATTGATTTTATATGGTGATGAACTATCATGATTTATTGGGATTCTTATGCTTAGATTAAGTACACTTGCATTATATTGATGAAATTGTGAATTCTTTTTCATATTAAGATGTAATATTTGTAGGACTTATATTATTTTAGAGATGAAATATAATTTTTGTGATGAAATATAATTTTTGTGATGAAATGAGTTAAAATTTTCTTTTGAAATATTATTGTGATGAGATGGGCATGAGGGCCTAGGTCACATAAATGGAAAAATGGATCCACTAACCTTTAAGAGAGAATTGTGAAAATGCCTAGATGATTTACTCACTTAGTGAGCACCACATGTTATATGGTACGTATGATTAATTTATTTTAGTTATTTATGATCAAGTTGTGATCTAAAGCTAAGTTGATTTAAGAAATTGCAATCTTTAAATGATAATGTTGTCTCTTGATATTGAAAATTGAAACATTTTATCCTTGAGCTATTGACATTGTGAATGAACTAAAAATATTGTGATTGTATATATATGAGTATGATAAGAAATTTGTATTAAGTATACACTAAAGGGGTCAATTCCATGTGATGTCAAGGTATGGTAAGTAAGCACAAGTATGTGTGTGTGTTTTTTATGGTTTTAAGGTATTATGCAACTTTATTTCTAAAAGCATTGAGATAAGGTAATGTTATACTATTATTTTGATTATGATCATGACATGAATTGATGCTTTGGTGTTTTTCCTATGCATACAACAGATGGAACAACACATCATAATAGAAGGGGAATATTGTCAGAGAGAGCAACTCTAACCTTGTAAAATTGTAAGGTGGTAATGGAATTCACACACTCACATAGAAAATATTTTTGAAATGATTATGATACAAGTGTGAATGCTTCATATGTGCATATTTTTTGATGTGTATTGATTTTATTAGAATGCATTCCAAATAAAATTTGACTTCCTTGAGCAAATGAAATTGAATCTTGTTGAATTTATGCTAGTTCTAGAAGTGGGTACATGCATTATCTTGAAATTTTTAATAATGGAAGTTGAAATAAAAATCATGTCAAGTGTGAATTTCTTGATTTTCTATGAATATGATTGCAAATTTTGCTCAATGCATCGAGACAATGCATTTTTTAAGGGGGGAAGGATGTCATAACCCAAATTTGTATTTCTTTAATAATGAATAATAATAATAGAAAAATAATTATTTAATGGTTCTTTTATTTAATTTTAAATTTTTCACAAAATTTCATATCAAGCATGTGTCTCCACATACGATGAGTTGAAAGACATTTAAAAGAGATTTCAATTTTAATGTTAGTAAAAGGATAGTAAATATTTAATAGAGGGGTCAACCTTTATTAAAACTCAGAGTTGTGTGCTATTTCTAAGGCATGAAGGATTCTTGGCAAACAGATTGAGAAGTAGTTATTGGAATCTTTTTCTTCTTGGATTTGGAAGTGGGAATTAGTTTTTTTGGAGTCTTGCAATACTGTGAAAATTGTACAATTGAAGGGCATCTGCAAATTTGGCAACTCAGTCCAAGCATTCCTTACCACACTTGGAACTGAGGTAGGTTCTTGTTTGTTTCTTTTATACTTGGCATGAGAAATGAAATGAGCACAACTCTTTTTAGGTAGATTCCTAAATTGTACTTTTGATAACTTTGTGGTTGAGCTCTCTAGTTTGATTTGAGAACTTTGAGATTTAAAATTATGTTAATAAAATAGTTATGCTTATTTGTTGAGCATAGATTTGCATATGTATATTATTTTAAATAAATGGTACAAAGGAAATTGATTTAATAGCCATGGTATGATTTATTTTCTCCCATGTGATGTGGATTATATGGAAAGTAAGTGCCTTGAACAAAAGGAAGAGAAAATGAGCCTTCGTATATGTTTGTTCTCTTTCAAAGAGGTAACTTGTGATGCCCCAAATCTAGAGTTGATAACCATTGTTTAGATTTTAATCTCTATTTACCTAACTACCCATTTATGTCACTGTGCAAACCTAAAGCAACCTTTTCCTTTCTATTCATAGACATTTTGTAGAATGCAATTAATTGTAGACCATCGTTCTAGCCCTTGTGTAGGTTGTGCACATTTCTTTCCTCGTCCAATATCAAGGAACTAATTGAATATCTGCTACACCATTATTATTCTACCAATAGACATGCAAGGTTGTTCTTGTAGTGTTTGGGTGTGTGGAATCACAAAAGACCATCAAATGCTAGGATTAGTTTATTCCAAAGTGACAATGTTGTGTTAATTCTTCACTATTTAATATTATTTCTCATTTATGGCACCAACAAGTTGGTCAATGTGTAACTGTAGTTTGGAAAGTAATGCTTATAGAGGTGTAAATTTTAGTGTTATATGAAATCAAACCATTTTTATGTTTGTCATGGCATGCATTAACCATTTTATTTTTAATAGTTAGAATCCCTGTCATAAACTCAGACCTAGTTTTGAATATAGGTATCTCTTGGAGAGAAAGGCATCTCTTTCTTTCATCTTTGTTGTCTATTAGTGTCTTAAACTTAGTCATTTTCTAGGAAATGTTGGTTGGTCATCACTACAATCGAGCCATCTAGTAAAGGTCATGTTATGTCTAGACTTGTGTCTTGTACAATTACCGAGCAGTAGTTACTACTGAGAAAGTCAGAGGTCACCGAGTACTTCAATAATAGTCAAGAAAATTATGTCGAGTTGTGTAGATGTATTAATGTTGAGCACCAATATATGAAGAATAGTTAATGTCGAGTGTCAGAGACTTCATATGTCAAGCAAGGTAGATTTGACATATGTGTTTGTAATGCCACAAACACTTAGGTAAACTATTTTGGCCGACATCTATATAATATTTAATGTTTGTTGAGAAAATCATAGAGGTAATTATGCCTTAGATTTGTAATCATTAATCCCTATGTAATCTATATAGCCAATCAGATTTAGGGAATGCTTAAGTGGCATAAGTAGAGAATCTCGATCATTGATCTTGATCTAGGAGGATATTCTGTTGTCTATATAAGAGTACATTGGAACCCTAAAATGATGTAAGAGAGTATGATAAGAGTATGAAGGATCTCATATATAGAACAAAGAAGCATTTTGATATAGGTAGAGATCAGTAAAAGTGACCGAGCAAGGAAGTGAAGGATAGAACATAGATATATTTGATTAAGGAGATCAAACTAGTATTGGAAGGAGAAGATTTGTTATCAGTATCATAGCAAAAATTGAAGGATCAGGTACTGAGTCATTTTAGTAGGTGAATCAGGATAAATCTCTTCACGGAGTAGTCCTCACAGGCCTAAGTAAATCTCTTAACCGAGTGCTTAATTTGTTATAAGTTTAAATCCTTTTACCAAGGTAGATTGAATAAGTCTGTAAGCTCTTAATAGGACAGACCCCTCATGGGGTAGATCATTAGTTTATGATAAAAACTTTGTAGCCCTAACAGGAAAACTGTAATACTACAATAGTGAATATTTTTAGGTGTCATCCCCACCCCAGTTTTACCTTTCAAGGTTTTCTGGGTAACCAAAATATTTGTGTTATGTTTTTAATTTCATGGATGAAGATTAGAATGTTAGATCTATTTTAGTATTAAATTTCACATTTATGGTATGCAAGTTAAACTTATGTCAAAGTGAAATTATTAGTAGATATCTAATTCAACCCCCCCCCCCTCCTCTTAGTATCTCACTACCCATATTAGATTTCCAACAATTGGTATTAGAGCCAAGTATCTTAAAGAAGTCTAATCACTTGTGAGTTAAGGTCTTGGAGATGGAGGTCTATAAGTTGGGAAAGATCATAGAGAATCAGAAGATTGACATTTACTTGGCATTACATCAACTTGAAGTAGCTAGAGGTGAATTAAAGAAATCGTTAAGCAAAAGGAGATAATTGGCAATTCAACAAAATGAAACACAATACCGAGAAGAGAATATTAGAGGTCTATTTGACAATAGTAATTCTACTAAAAGTGACAAACCTATAATAGATCTGCTGGAGAAAAACAATATACTGAGTGAAGACATCATAAATCTAAAGAGAGAATACGAAATTCAATCAGTAGGATTATGTGAAGTAATTGAATAGAAAAAGAAAGATGAAGAGACAAGACAATGGCTAAAGAAGACAAAAGAAAAATTTCTATAAGACTTGATGAAAGGACATGTGACATGAAGAGGCTGACAAACAATCAATTAGACATGGTGAATCAACTGTTACTTGCTAATGAAGAGTTGAGTAGGAAATATGTGGAAATCATAAATCTGAGACCAGAGAATAGCCAACTGAAGAATGAACTAAGATCTGAAAAAGAACTCAATGAAAGGATAAATAAGCCTAATGAAGTTATGAAATACTTTGAAGAACTATTAAGGTCACCTAGAAGATCTAGTGATACTTCTGGACTTGGACATGATGAGCACCTATCATCCACTAAAGAAGGAGAATCATCAAAGAGTGAGAACAAAGGAATTCAAAGTCAAAGAAAAAGAAACCTACATGCCATAATTGTGGAAAGACATGACACACAACAAACATCTGCAAAAGCAAAAATGGTAAGTCCAATCTTAAACAAAAGTTTAATCAAAAAAATTTTAATTGTAAGAAACATGGACATCAAGCACATGAATGCAAGTCAAAGGTCGGTAATCCACCTACGTCGCCTAGATTTCAAGGACATTGTTTTAACTGTTGGAAATATGGTCATAGAGTACAAGAGTGTAGATCCAAAGATAAATGGACATCCAATAAGCAGACTAAAACACCTAGGAAAGGCAAAACATACAATTGGGACTACAATACATGGTATTATTATCATTATTGTAGAAAATATGGTCATATTGGAGTACACTGTTTGAAGACACATTTTAGAGGCAAATCCAAGAGTTGGATGAGTGAAAGTTTGGTCTGTTACAAATGCAATAAAATTGGTCACATAAAAAGAGACTGCAAAGCACATATATTGAGTAATGAACAAGTCAAGAATAAAGATATTGTTGAATAGATGAGAAACCAGATGAATAAAACATGGAGAAAGAAAGAGGAAGCAACCAGTAGTGGAGCCAGTGAACTTGAGGTCACCTAATCAAATGGATCAGGTGATCACACTAATTCAAACTAAGCAAAGAAGGTATGTGAGGAACTGAATCGTATAATGATTTATTTTGCATCAGTTCCTAACATTTGATATTGTAATTACTGAAAAGTGGACAGGATTAATCATATGAGTAATCAAGGAAAAATGAAGGCAAAATCAAGGCAATTGAATCAAAACAAGCATTTAGCCAATCAAAATTCAAATCGAGCCTTAATTCAATTTAATTAAAAATCAAAAGTCATAAATTCAATTTAAATCGATTAAATCATGATTAATAAAATCAATGTGCAATTAATCTAATTAATGGCATAGTTCAATTTAAATCAAATCAACCCATTTAAGGGGTACACATGGCTAAACAAATTAAATAAAATCAATTGATTAAATCCTATTTTCTCTCAACACATGGGAGGAAAAAGCCTCAACCAACAGGAATTAAGAATGAAGCTCACATGGATTAAGCTTAAAATGAATCTCAATCACTTAATTGGAAAATGAATCTTGTCCACTCATTTTGTCTTCTTATCCCAAGCTTTGAGGACAATCCATTTAAATTGTCTCCAAAGGGTGGAACCAAGGACTTAACCCCAATTCAATCATGATCAACTCAACTACACCCCCTACCCTTTCCAAAATCTATAAAAGAAAGGCATACATCACTCATTAATCATCCACAAATCTAAGAATAGCATCCAACCTCTTGCAATTTAGAGCTAGAAAGGCAATTTAGAGCTAAATAGTTGTATTCAATTTGGAATTGAACATTTAAGCTTTGTTTATCATTTATTCTCTTTCTAGGACTGTCACTAATGGAGGCTTGCTGAGAGCTTTGTCATTAGCATCCCTAGCTAGAGATCCATAGAGTGCTTAATTGTCAATTATTAGCTTAAATAGATTTCTATTTGTGGTAATTTAGTGTTTATTTTGAATTATTGATGATACTAACCCTATGAAGGTACAAATTCTAGTATACAAATTGGCACCCACCGTGGGGCATTAGGCCTCATTTTTCTAAAAATCTAGGAAAGTTTCATATTTTCAAAATTTTTGCATGTTTAACTCTTTGTTTTGCAGATGAAATAGCGTGTTTAATACTTTTTGCAACACTTTTATAAGGTTTTCCAGTGCTTTTGAGCTCTGAAACATCGCATTGATGATCAAGTTTAGCACCTTTACACAGGATTTCTACATGTTTGATTCCTTCTATTTTCTGTCTAAACTTCTTTCAATGCTTTTGCCATGACTAGCCAGCACATTCACATCATTCTCTGGCATGTTTAAAACTTTTCTAAAGCCTTTGTAATTTTAATTAGCACTTTTAAATTCTATTTTAGGGCTTTTGATTATTTTAATAGCGCATTTAATTTGATCTGTGGCACTTTCAATCATTTTAGCAACGCTTTTGATTAAATTGAAAATTAACAGAATCTGATTGTCAGAAAATGATTTCTCTGTGTCTGCAGGATGACTGGTCATAAAAGAATAAAAAAACCAGAGACCAGATTCAATCACGAAGACAAATCTCTAACAAAGAAGATCAAAGAGGAGAACATTGCTCACATTAAGCTAGTTCTAGAAGATTCTCATCAAGAAAGCAAGGTATATGAACATTATCTAAAAGTTGTAGAAGCATATAAGGCAAAGTTTGTAACATTGAATTGGATTTATTCACCTTAATCAAGTTTTTATAAAATTTGACAAATAAGGCTTAGATTCAATTTTATCTTTGTTTTCTTCATTTTTTCTGGTTGTGTTGACTAATTTGTTGGAGGAAAAGTGATTGGAAAGGAACAATCGCCACTAGGTGAGCATAAATATACAAAATTCATCAAAAATGCCCCTAGCCTTTGCTAGCTACAAAACAAGGTAAGCCTCAAACTTGGTCAAATTTTTGCTTAAATTGTGGCCTTGTCAATTTCAGAATCTAGTAATCAAAGTATCTTAAAGGAATGAACCAAACTTTAAATTTGAACAACCCCTTGTATGTGGAAAAGAGTAGAAATAGATAGGGATATGCTCTTCACCTTTTGGTGAATCAAACTCCCAAAACCTATCTATTTATTCCAATTTATTATTTTCATATGAACATGCTATATCCATAGTGGGCTCACCTCCCAAGATTTGCCTTAATAAGGCCGGTAAGAGGGACAACCCAAAATGGGATACATTCACTTTTGCCAAAAAAATTTGACCCACTCTAAAATGAAATGCATACATCCTTAATGGGGTGTGTGACAAAAGGCTGTTAAATTTTTGAACTTCCTCAAGTAGTCCTTTGGGATTGCACAAAACTCTGTCATACCGGTGGTGGGAAACCTCCTAATTTTGGAGGATGAAAGCTTAATGTCCATTTTGAATGGAATCTTGATTAAATACCTTGATAAATTAGCAAGCCTACCTCATTAGAGCCATTTAAAAGCCAAATTTGACCTTAGGTAGATTTCTTGGAAGAATTTCTTGTGATAACTGATAAAATTATTATGTGGTGCTTAAAGGTCTTTGATTACAAAAGAAAACATCCATTAAGATCCAAAAATCAATTAACAACAAAGATTCAAAATAATATTCTATTCACAAGAATTCAAGAAATGGAAACATTATCCAACCAATTCTCATTAAGAATATTGTTTCCTTACCTCTATGATCAAGAAAACATCATGAATGCCATATCTTTGATAATTCAAAATATGATCAAAAAGAATATCATGAAAACCCTATATGTGATCAAGAATATCCTAATGATAAACCAATATTTGATGAAGAACCTATTTCAAAATATCAAGAGAATATCATCTTTGATCAAGGAAATCAAGAGGAATTAGTCCCATCTCAACAATATTCATCATATGACAACTCTTTGAGAAACACAAATACATCCAAATATCCTTGAGATAGATCATTTACTTCTTTGGGAATTTCATACGAATCAGCTTTGGAAAAACACCTTGAAAATGATCTCATCACGTTGCCTCAAATAACTTCATGTGGTTTTATCTTTTTGAGTAACTATTGTGCATATCATAGACATAATGAACATGAAACTTTAGATTGCATGGAGTTGAAACATAAAATCCAAAATCTTATTGATGATGACTTAATTGAAATTGAAGATCCTAATGACTCATCTAATGAAGATACTACTCTCAAGAAAGATCAAACTTATGAACACATGTCTAGTAGTAGTACTCTTATAGCTTTCACCTATTCCACCATTCTTCCATTTTATATAGAAGCAAAGCTATCCAATATTCCTACATCAAACAAAGATCCAAATAGTTTTCATAATAACTATGTATACCCTCAAGGGCTACCTCTAAAAGAGATCCAAGCTAACCTACATCTTTCTACAAACTTCTTTCATGTGTCAAAGGTTATAGACTCCAAGCCTTCATATGCTACAATGGCTATTGTACCTATTTCAAATGAACATCCATCATCCCTTGAAAAATCCATCATGCAGATCCAAACTCCTACATTGTCCTTAGAAGTGGCTCCATGTCAAGAGACTAATTGATGCAATCAAGGATTGTGGATCTAATGAAGAACAGTCCAAACCTTGTAGCCAACATAATTATATAGTGGAATACTCAACATGACAGATAACACAACAATTGTTTCAAGTCATTTGCATTAACATGCCCAGTTGTAAGGCCTTCTGGGTTAGGGCCAATTATAAATAGAAATAATTATGCAAGATCCACAAATAGATCCAATACAATCTCAGCTAGTTCAATAGTTGATGTTAACCCTAAGGCATATTTAAACTTGAGCTCACAAGCCTCCAAGAAATCTCCTTGTCTCCAAGTGTGTAACCCACTAGCTCTGCTACAAACAACTATCAGATATCAATATGATCTACAAGATCATGCAAGACCTTTCCACAACTTTGCCAACTTTAGCTTTCAGAACCTCAGATCTGATTCACTAAGTCTTTCAAGTCATGAAATTATATCAATCTCCTAATGATCCTCTCCTATGTCCCTAAACATCTACCCAAACATCCTATAAATACTAGTCATCAGCCACAAGTCATCTAGATGAAACCATTAACTCCCCCCAACAAATAATTAAATTCCATACAAGTCAGCTTACAATTGTATACAAATATTTAATTCAATATGTCGGCCTATAACAATAGCTACCAACAATAAATGCACCAATTCGAACCAACAAATCACACAAAACTCTAGTCGGCAAGCCAAAACTACCGAGTGATAGTGAATTAACTGAGCACGCCAGGCATCACCGAGCACCAGTGTCAACTAAACACTGTATGCACCCTAAAATGGTCGCCTAGACTTTGGGCCCCATTTATTCAATTTACCAAATATCAATTCCTGAATCAATACTTTACTTGATCAAATCGTAACTATTTGAATCATCTCAATTCTTCCTAAGGTTTGAATATTTCATTAGTTTTATTTAATTAATTAAGAAAAATAAATCCCTTTTAAATAAATAAAATAACATTATTTATTTGAAATAAATATTCCTTAAATGAAATAAGGTTATTTAATTAAAATTCATTTTTTAATTAAATGATTTTATTTTATTTCATTAATATTTATCTTTAAATTATATAATTTTATTTTATTTAATTAGGAGAGATATTATTCTTTTTAATTAAATAAATAAAATATCTTCTCAAATATCTCTTGTGATGAAAAAAAGAAACAAATTGATTAATAAGAGAAATAAAATAAAAAGAATTCTATTTTCCTACAAACTTGCTAAAAACGTCATTTGTTTCCCCTTTTTTCATTTATCCCACATTGCTTCTAGATTTGCATTAAAATCCACAATTTGTTATAAAAAGGAGCCCTCTCCTTCTCAACAAGGATCCGGAATTTTCATATCATCATTATGCTGCCAGTTTTCACAGAGCTTTGAAATTCATATAGATTTTTATCACTTACATCTTCATTTAAATTAACTTCATATTTACTTTCATAGATTAGGTTCTTGCATTGTTATTTTCTATCATAATCTAGATTTATTTTCAAGCATTGCATTGCTATCATCTAGATTAGCTTGCATTTTCATTCGCATGCATGAACAAGATTCATGGAGATTAGCGGATTTGCTATTCATCTTTGAATCTCTCGTTCCGGGTTTGTATTTGCATGGGTAACTGGGTCAATCTGAGGGCCATAATATCAATCCATGCTCTGCTCGGATAGAGAGCTGTGAGTCGGTTTGCGAGGACTCATTATTGAGTCTCCTTGCATGCAAGGATTCACAGAAGTGTCACACTTTTTGTGCACACATTTTGGCGCCCACCTTCAATTCCAATTGCTATACTGGTTTTCAAATGGCTTTACAGATTTTCAATTGCATAAGTGCACTGTTAAATGATTCATGAACATTTATCTCTGCATTTATCTCTGCATTGCTCTAAATTTGTGAAACACAATTTTGTTAGCTTTTCTGAAGTCATAATTCAAAATTCTTTTGCATGGGTTTACAAGCACCGTGACTTGACAAGCACAGTTTATTTTGATTAACTTCTTTCAAATGATTATCAATTGATTTTAACTTATTCAGAATTTGGTCCTTTCAGTCTCCCAATCTACGTGAGTATAATACTTCTGTTCGCAATAAGATTCTAATTTTAATGACATTAGACTACCGTTCTCTATTCTCTGTTACATTCCATGAGTTGACATTGGTTTAATGCACTTTGTTGAGAAATTCCGATGGCTCGACATGAACACATAATACTCCATAAAATGACATCTTGTTGAATTCTCATCAAGATTCCTCTAATCATCTGCATTTTATGAGCACGAGACGAATGCTTCTCTGGATATTTACTAGAACAGTTCACATTGTTGCTGCTTCAACATTTTCCATGCGTACAGTTCACATTCTTACTATTCCATTACTTCTGCCAGCTATCCCCATGCAAACATCTGTCTCAAATCCAGTTTTGATAGCATAATGATAGCTTTCTATCATAGGGTGTCAAATTATGTTTGATTATTTTAGAAATGTTTGCTGTAATTTCGAAGACAATAATCTGCTCTTTATTCGCTGCCGGAAGTAGTCACTTTTACATATAGAAGTGGCAATTGCTGATTAAACAAAAAACAAGTCAAACTATGTTTCCGCATGCAAACTGGTTGATAAAATGTACATGGTTGAATGTGGGTGAATCTCTTTGCTTTGTGTCGATAGGCATGTTGGGATAAAGTTAAAAGCACTAAGATTTCTCATAAAAATGCACAAGGAAAGTAGAATGCTCTTGGAATATAAGCATTACCTCATTTGAGAATTGTTCAATTCCATGTTTGTTGAAAATACTCAGACATTGCAAACTTTGAGAGTAGTGTGATTCTTATATGCTGTTGTGCATTTTTGGTATAAGGATTCCTTATAAATCTGATATTCTTATATGCTGTTATGCATTTTTGGTATTAGCTTATATGCTGTTTCTTGATTTCCAAAATGATTCTGATAACAACAACTTATGGGAATCCCTGATATTCGTATATGCTATTTCTTGATTTCCAAAATGTTTCTTGATTTCCAAAATGCTTCTGATAACAACAACTTAGCGCAAATTTCAAAAGGAAAATTAGCATTCAGTTCCACTAACGTTAGCAAATTTCAAAAGGAAAATTTCCTTAGTTTTTTTAAGTTTTAGTCTTTTTAGATTTTACGTAGATTTAGTTTTCTAATTGTTTTTCATTAGATTTTGTTAAAACTTCTAATTTAGATTACATCTTTTTACTTTTTCATTTTTAATTAGATTTTTTTTTAAAATTTTGGTTAAATTAGATTAGTTTTTTTTAAAAAACTTAAATTAGATTTTTTTTAATCTTGTTTAATTAGAGTAGATTTTTTTTATTGTTAATTTAGATTAGATTTTTTAATTTTGTTAATTTAAATTAGATTTTTTTAGTTTCTTTAATTAAATTAGTTTTTTTTTTTCTTTTTTTTTTAAATTTAGCTTAGTGCTAGATTAATTTAATTTTGATTTTAGTTTTGTTAATTAATTTTTTTTTTAGATTAAATTTTGTTTAATTAGATTAGATGTTAATTAGACTAATTTCTAATTTTAGTTGTGTTTCCTCTTTTTAGATGGCTGATTTTTTGTCTTTCTGTGCAGGGAGGAGGCATCTATTTTGTTCGATTGTAGATCTTTGGACTTAAGGTACATTCTCAAAATCTCTAGAACATTTGGTTTTGGGCATAAAATTAAGCTCTCGTGTCTGGCTTGAGTGTTACACGCTTTCCTAGAACACTTTTTTTTTTATGCTCTTAATGAGAAATAAATGAACATAGATTTGCTTTCATGCAAGTTTGTTTTTAAAGTGAATGCCTGTCTTTTAAACATTAAGTAATTCTTGGTTTCAAATATCAAAATAGTCTTATTGATTAGCAGTCTTAGATTACTTGTGATTGATCTAGATTGCTATTTTGGGTTATTGGACTCGCTAATCCGCCGGCCCCTCATTTCCGCCCTGTGGTTGCAATCTCAGCGCCACATTAAAGGGGAGGGGTCTATAGGAAATAAGCGTTAATTGTTCCACTAGGCAACCCTTCTGTGCTTTCTGGAACTCACTTGTTTTCTAGGTTGTGGACTCGTTTGTAGCTTGTGTGAGGTGTTAAGTGTTCCACCTTGTGGACTCACCTCATCTTTGCTCTAAGCGTTAAGTGTTCCACCTTTAGTGCTTTTCAATACTTTTTGATAGAGAATTACTTACTTTTTCATTTTTAGAAGGCCTGCTTGGGGATTTCATCACCTCAAGGGACGACCTTAACTCCCATGTTCCGGCGGAGTATAAATATCGGGAGGTGAATCCAAAGACACCTCTCTTGGGAATGAGTTAGATTTCACTCTTGGCTAAGCCTCAAAGAACTTTATACCTTTGAGAAGTGAAGGAGGAGATTTGGGTTACCGTCTCCCCCCGGCTGTGTGATTTTTAATTCTTCTCATCTACAGATTTGGGCCTCACGTACCTTGCATATATCGAGGATGCCCTTTAGAAAAGCCATGTATATCCTTCTAGACAGCTTGCTAGGATGTTGTTGTGTTTTGAGTGCCTACTAAAACATTCTCAAGAACATACACAAGTAGCATCTTTAAGGAGTAGCATACTAAGTCACTATTCTTGTTCATGTGCAAGGTTGCTTTGCCCCTTGCTCATTGTTTGAAGACACTTGCTTGCTTGAACTCCCTGATTGCTGTCTTATGTGCTTGATACAAATCCATTGATATACTTGCTTGATCTTTGAACATCAACAACAAACTGAAATACTGAGTTCTTCGATTCAATGACTTGTCCCAGTTCTAGAGACCTGTTCTGTATTTAGGGTTCTTGTGCCCTTGACCTTTTGAGTTAGTGATCCTTGATCCCATAAGAAATTTTGCTTGATATTGACAAATTAGGAATTGTTCCTGTCAAATAGATAAATTTTCAGACTCTTTGATAACACACTCGGAGAGTGCTAGTAATCTCATTGTCCACCCATTTTCATACATTCAAATTCAGTACTTTGTGTAAGTCATCCTCCTGATCCATATGTGCTAGGGTATTCACCCAAGAATTGAGCACCTCTGTGGCAGTATTGGTTTGCACCTACTTGCAACAGTTCTACTTCACTATTTCTCTCGGACAAGAGAACTTTTACTATCCTAGTCTAGTATTGACGTTTCCTCGATTTGTCTATTTGCCTGAACTCTCCCTTTCATGTCAGTAACAACAAGATATCAAGTGAGCCAAGGAAAGCGACCTCAGATAGTCTTCAACCAACTACCTCCAGTTCAAACTTGTCAAAAGAGCAAGGAAAAGGAACCAATATTTGACCAGTCACCTAGGAGTAAGTCTGACACCTGGTTTGACCCGAAGAGCCATTTTAGTGATTTGAGTACCCCCTCAGCACCTTTACACTCAGGTATGGATATGAGTTATACCATGACTCGACGGGAGAGGGAAGCTATGGATCAAACCCTTGATGATATCTATGAAAGACACAGAGATAAGATTTTGTTTGGTAATTCCTCTCATGATGCTCAACCTAGTTCACCCCCCATCAGCACTAGGTACCTAGATGCACATCAACGAGCTGATAGGCATGAGAGACGAGCTCACCCAGACCAATGGTCACAACATGAAGACCAAGACAATGAACCTGGTGATGCTCATGTCAATGCAACGTATACCAATGATTTGTACAAACATTCAAGACCAAACTCTCCACTCCGAACAGCCTCAAGGCATACAAGTGAGAGGCTAAAAAGAATTGAGAAAGAAAAACAAGTTGCACAAAATGAACGAGCTACAAAAGAAGAAAAACTTAGGCTTCTCGAAGAGGAACAACGAGCCTTGTTGGACATAGAGAGAAAAGCATTCCAAGAGGAGCAAGATAGGTTGTTAGCCCAACAATTAAACACTCAATTCAACAACAGGGGTGCTAACAGTGGAAATAATTCTACTCCCTCCACCCCTTCCAGAACAACACGAAGTAGAAGGTGGTCACGAACCCCTTCTAGATCTCCTAGTCCTAGAGGAAGAAGGGCCTCTCAGTATGCTCACTATAGGAGACAAACCCCTCCTAGAAACTCAAGACCACACTCCCAACATGCACATCATGGTTCCCAACACGGAGGTGGTAGCTCACATTATGACCTTGATACTCAAGACTTTATGCGAATGCAACAAGAGCCTATTTTCCAACAGTATGTAGATAGGTATTTGGAACAAAACAAAGATAAATTCTTGGAAAGTCTAATCAACAAGGGCGCCAGAGTCCCTTATAATTTTGATGTGGACAACAAAATACAAAAGCAAAGTCCCTCTCAAGAGGAAGAAATCCGTCAAATGAAGCACATGATGGAAAAAATGATGCAACCTAAGAGCTCATTCTCACTAGACTCTATTTGTCCTAATCCATTTGACAAAAGTGTGAGTATGAAAGATTTTCCAAAGAGGGTGGAATTCCCACAATATGATAAATATGATGGCAGTGGTGATCCACATGACCATGTGCGCCAGTTCTATACTATGAGCTTTGAATTCCATCAGGATGATTCCTATTTGATGAGGTTGTTCCCTAGAAGTCTTAAAGGACAAGCAATGGAATGGTTCACCAACATCACTCCCCCTGTCAAGACTTTTAGAGAACTTGTTCATAGATTTGTCCAACACTTCTCGTACAATCTATCAAGATCAGTTACTATGTTGGACCTATGCAACTTGAAACAAAATCCGGGAGAACCCTTTGTTACCTTCTTGCAAAGGTGGAGGAGAAAGTGCTCTCAGTATCCTAGGACCATCCATGAGGATGAAAAGATTGACATCCTTGTTAATAACTTGGTGCCTGAAATGAGATATGAGATCAAAAAGATAGTCTTCAATTCCTTCGATACCATGATTGAAACTGCATGTCGAATTGAAGATGTTCTCAAAGAACAAGGCATTTTGACCAGACATAGCAACAATGGCAACAATGGTCAGCACAACAACAAGGATAAAGGGAAGAACACCTACTAGAACAAAAACAAACAAGTTGTCAATGACGGAGTTGTAGACGCTCCCCAACCTAAAGATCAAGTTGTTCTTCACTTGTCCAGTGCAGTTCAAGCTATGAAGCTCAATGCACCTCCTCAACAAGAGAGCAAGCCACGGTATCAAGAGAAGCCTAAAAAGGAAAAACGTCAATTTTCCAAGCTTGGTGATTCTTACGAGGATGTTTTCAAAATGCTCATTGCCAATAATCTTGTGCATCCACAAGATCCAGCAAAACATTACATCCCTGACATTAAGCCACATTGGTGGGATGAGAAGGCTTTCTGCATATTTCATAATGGCATTGGGCATACCATTGAAAATTGTTGGAAACTCAAGCACATTATCCAAGACCTCATTGAGAGTGGAAAACTTAAGGTGGATGGACTAAATACCAATGCTGATCACAAAGCATTTAAAGAACCATTGCTTAAGTATGACAAGGGGGAAACCTCTAAACAAAAGGATGGCAAGGCTGCTATCAACTACACGTATACAACGGCAGAAAATGTGATAAACATGCTTGAAGTTGTGGAACCAAGTGTTAACACAATGAGGAGTAAGGACCCACATGGTTATGACTCTCCCCCTATCTTTGACAAAGAACCTGTTGTGGTGCTGAGAGGTCCTCATTCTAGGTCATCTTCCCAAGCCCTGAATGTTGTTACTAGGAGTCAAGGTCCTATCATTCTTAGAGGTCCTAATTCAGGTCCATCCAATAAACCCAAGCAAGTGGCATCCAAGAATGTCACTAAGTCCACCACTGCTCCCAAACCAAACTATAATCTTGTAGATCAGCTACAAAAAACTCCAGCGCAAATATCAATACTGGAGCTTCTAGAGTTGTCCCCTAGACATAAGCAGATCCTTGAGGATGCTTTGCGCATAGCAAATGTCCCTAACGACATAGATATAGACCAATTTCAAGGCATGGTTAACCACATTTCCAGCCCACATTACCTCTCTTTCTCAGAAGATGATGACAAATCCCTAAGCCACCCACACAATCTCGCCCTTCACATTGAAGTAATGATTCATAAAACTCATGTCAGGCGTGTGTTGATAGTTGGGGGTGCTGGGCTAAATATTTGTACATTAAGTTTGTTAAAAACCTTGGGCTATTCAGAGGAGGTGATCGACAGTAAAAAGAAGATCACTATAAAGGCCTATGATGAGGCAGAACGAAGTTCCAAGGGGTTAGCTGTCCTTCCTGTCAGGATTGGCCCAGTTGAAAAAGACATCTTGTTCCAAATTGTTGATACTGGACCCCTTGCATACAACATTTTATTGGGTAGACCATGGATTCATGACATGCAGGCAGTGCCGTCTACCTACCACCAGTGTGTTAAGTTCCCCTACAATGGAGTAGAAATTTGCATACCAGGGGATAGCACTTTATCAGTTAATTCAATCTCAGCTAATGTTCATGTCCCTCTTAATCAAGAAGCAGAGGATTATCAAGCAACGTTAACAGAATGTCAAGACAAGTTTAAATCAGTAGACCTTGGCATGGGGGGGTATCAACTTGACTCTTTTGCAAAGATGCCTGTTTCCCCTAGGTCCTATGGAAAGCCTTCACAGGAGATGAAACCGTCTTCTTCGGCAATGACACTATTTGACAAGTTTGTTGAATCCTCAGTACCAATACAAGATGAAAAAGAGGAAGTAGCTATTCGAGATTGGATGTACAAAGAGGCGAAATACCAGCACAATGAAAATTTCTCCCCCTCTCCTAAGCCTTATGGGAGAGGATATACTCTTGTCAAAAAGATGGGTTATCCAGGGTATGGCCCTCTTAACCACAGATTAGATGCTAGAGCCGAACCACTTAATCATGATCTTTTTGGACGTAAGTCTAAGAAACCGATTGGCCTAGGCTTTATGAAGAAAAACAAGCACGCTGTCCCCATTCCTGATAAGCGGGATAGCAAAGATGACATAGAATATGTACCAAACTTGACCAATCAACAAGACATGACAGATGATTGGGTTCCTTCAACAAATCTCCTTTGGGGAGATTCAGAAAATATGACTACCAGTACACACCAAATCACTACTGAAGGACATGCTGAAAATTTCATCCGAGAAGGTGTGACTCTCGAAGATGTCCAGGCTTCTACCTCGAGGCTTAGGAAACCCAGCTGGTGTAAACATCCTAGCAAGGATTCAGACACAGACTCAAATGAGTATGAATGGGATTCACTCTCAGATGCAACAGTTGATTTGAATATGGATGTTGTTCATGCTTATAGTACTCAACCCAACGTCGCTAATGAGTCGTGTGTTAGATTAGAAGATTCGAACCCACATGTCGCATTAGTAGACGATTCTTCACTTGATGGGATGAATCTTGATTTAGACACCTTAGAGGGATACTTGACAGACTCCGATTCTGCGGTCACCAGAGATGACATCCCCTATATCCTTAATATTGAACCAGACATCAATCTACCCCTCATTAATCCCAACCTTATTGATTGGTCTCAACGTCATCAAGAGCCTCAACTCTTGACATTTTCCAATGACTATGAGATCACTTGCTACCTAAATGCTGTTGAACCTGTAGTCTCTTCCACCAGTGAACCAGCTACCAGCATGACAGAACCAGACATCAAGTACCTTAGTCACAAGATAAAAAGAAAAGAAAAAAAGCATAAGAGTTCTGATGGTGAAAACCACTATGTGGCGGTGTCAGAACCAAAAAAAGTAACAAATAAAGACGTATCCAAAGGTGAAAACCTCTCTGAGGCACCTACGGATGAGGTACTTGATAGTCTCCCAAGCTATTTTCAGGACAGATCATCAGTATTGGTTGAACCTACAGAAGCTGTTAATTTGGGTACAGAAGCGGCTCCAAAAATTGTACACTTGGCTAAATCTTTATCCCCTCAAGAAAAGAAAGCCTACACTGAGTTCCTCCAAAAGAAGAAAATTAATTTTGCATGGACATATTCAGACATGCCAGGGTTGGACACTAATCTCATTATGCATCATTTGTCCATAGCTCCAGGTGTGAAACCTATCAAACAAAAGCTGCGAAAAATGCACCCTCATATAGCTCTTCTAGTGAAAGTTGAATTAGAAAAGCTCCTTGGTGCAGGATTCATTAGAGCCATCGACTATGCTGACTGGATTTCCAACATTGTACCTATTTCCAAACATGATAAATCCATTTGAATCTGCACAGATTTTAGAGATCTTAACAGAGCATGCCCAAAGGATGATTTTCCACTTCCTAATATAGACATGATAGTGGACATGACGGCAGGCTATGAGATCTATTCCTTGATGGATGGTTTTTCTGGGTATAATCAAATCAAGATTGCTCCTGAGGATCAAGAAAAGACTGCATTCACATGCGCATGGGGTACTTATTGTTGGAATGTCATGCCCTTTGGATTGAAAAATGCAGGAGCTACTTACCAAAGAGCTATGACAACCATCTTCCATGACATGATGCATAAGAATATGGAAGATTATGTGGATGACACCCTCGCTAAGTCTAAGAAAAGAGGAACACATTTGGCTGATTTAGAAGTAATTCTAGATCGCATGGAACAATTTCATCTAAGATTAAACCCAAAAAAGTGTGCATTCGGTGTTACTTCTGGAAAATTACTGGGATTCATCATTTCAGCCAAAGGGATAGAAGTGGACCCCGAAAAGGTCCAAGCCATTATAGACATGCCACCTCCCAAAAATATCAGTCAAATGAGGAGTCTTCAAGGACGCCTTCAATCCATAAGGAGGTTTATTTCACAATTGGTAGATAGAGCACAACCCTTTAACAAAAACTTGCATAAAGGTGTTCAATGTGTCTGGAATGAGGATTGCCAAAAAAGCATGGATCAAATTAAGGAATACTTGGCAAGTCCTCCCATTTTAATGCCTCACATTCCAGGAAAACCTCTTATTTTGTATGTATCAGCTACTGAGTCTTCACTGGGGGCATTGTTGGCTCAATTAGATGGACAAGGGAAAGAAAGGGCCATATATTATATTAGCCGCACTCTTGTTGCTTATGAGGTCAATTATACTAGTATTGAAAAAGCTTGCCTTGCAGTAGTATTTGCTTCTCAAAAATTGCGACACTATATGCTTGCGCACACCATACACCTCATAGCAAAAATTGATCCTCTCAAATACTTGCTCGGTAAAGCTGCTCTCACAGGTAGACTTGCTAAATGGATGATGATTCTTTCTGAATTTGACATAGAGTATATTGAGCGCAAGGCAATCAAAGGCCAGGCTATTGCAGATCAACTGGCTAATTTCCCAATTCAAGATAATATGCCCATTCAAGTCACTTTCCCAGATGAACATATTATGTACCTGACTGAGAGATCCTGGAAACTGTTCTTTGATGGTTCCTACATGCAAAACGGTTCTGGAGCTGGTGTGTTGTTTATCTCTCCACATGGGTACACTATTCCCAAATCTTACAAGTTACTCTCCCATGCAAAAACAACATAGCCGAGTATGAGGCTTTAACAAATGGACTAAAAATGGCTATAGAGTGGAATATCACAGAACTACATATCTACGGGGATTCTCAGTTGATCATTAATCAAGTCAATGAGCAATATCAAACAAAAGATGACAAGTTGATACCTTACAAAAAAATGGTTGATTCATTAAGACGGTATTTTACTTTTGTCACTTTTCAGCAAATCCCTAGGGCTGAGAACAAAGTAGCTGACGCTATGGCCACCCTTGCTTCACTTCTTCAGTTGGAGGAACATGAGTCCAGATATGAATTCCTGGTGGAAGAGCTACGTCATCCCATATTTGACTCACCCGAAAACCATGTCATTTGCACCCTTGTCAATCATGAATCCTCCCGCTATGGTGCTATTTACTCATATCTCCGTGATGGCATCATCCCTGACACATTTAACCGATCTGAAAGAAGAAACCTTGTCCGTAACGCCTCTCGCCATTCCCTCATCTCTGGTGATTTGTATAGGAGGGGTCTAGATGGGACACTTCTTAGGTGCTTAGAAAAGGAGGAATCTGATCAAGCGCTAGTTGACATCCATGAGGGCATATGTGGGGGACATTCTAATGGTCTTTCCATGGCTCGAAGGTTGCTTAGGGCGGGGTACTATTGGCCTACGATGCAGATAGATGCAGTAGCTTTTGCCAAGTCTTGTGAAAAATGCCAGAAACATGGACACCTGATACATGCTCCAGGTAGGGAGCTAATTCCTTCTATATCTCACTGGCCATTCCAGCGATGGGCCTTTGACCTTGTTGGGCAGATTCATCCCAACTCATCAGGTGGACATAAGTTCATTATCACTGCTACTGACTACTTCACAAAATGGGTAGAGGCTGTTCCACTTTCTGTTGCCTCAGGCAAGATAATATCTTTATTCATTTTAAACCATATCATCTGTCGATATGGAGTACCATCTGAGATCATCACTGATAATGGAGGTCAGTTCAAAAATAAGGACCTTACCCAACTCTGCCAAAGATTTAAGATAAAGCAACATTGGTCCTCCATTTACTTCCCACAAGGAAATGGTCAGGCAGAGGCTTCAAATAAAACCATTCTCAAGATTTTACACAGAACAGTTCATAAGAATGGTAGAGACTGGCACCTACAGATAAACCCGGCCTTGTGGGCCTATAGAACGAGTATTCGTACTCCAACTGGGGCTACTCCTTTTTCCCTCACATACGGCGCTGAAGCAGTGTTACCTTTAGAGGTTGAGATTCCGTCACTTAGAGTCTCTCTCAAAGGTCTAGTTACAGATGAAGACTATCGCGCCATGAGATTACAAGAATTGGAACTTTTGGATGAAAAGCGTCTAGCATCATTTGACCATATGAGGGTTTACCAAAAGTGGATGTCCAAGGCATTCAACAAAAAGGTTCGCCCTAGAGAATTTCAAGTAGGAGATCTTGTCCTGCGAGAGAATCCTAAGAACCAACAGAATAGAGAACAAAAGGGAAAATTCGAACCTAATTGGCTTGGACCCTACATTATCACAGCGGCTTTTGGTACAGGTGCCTATCTACTATCTACTGAAAAGGGGGAGCAGCTCCCTGAGCCTATCAATGTTTTGCACCTGAAGAAGTTCTATCCTTGATGCCTGTTCTATTTAGGGACATCTTTTGTACATACTTATTGATCCTGAAAAAATTCTATAAAAAAAAATTCATATATGATGCTGAAAAAATTCTAAAAATCAAAAAATGTCCTGAAAAAATTATCATCTTAGTGAAAACCTAGCAATAGGTGCTTTGATGTATCTCAAAAAAATTATATATTCCAAAAATACCAAAAAAATCAAAAATTCAAAAAAAAAAAAAAAAAATAGAAAAAGTGCCTTGGTGAAAACCTGGAAACAGGCACCTTGGTAGCAAAAATACAAAAAAAAAAAAAAAAAATTATAAAAAGTCCTGAAAAAATTCTTCCAAGTGGTGAAAACCTGGAAACGGGCGCTACTTGAGGCCTTTGTACCCCTATTTCTTAACATGCATCCTTGACACTTAGCCTTTCTCCATCATGCCTCGTCCTTGTTGCCTTGATTTGGAATTGGTCTTTGTCTTTGTCTAGGGGGCATCACTGTGTTATCTGTGGTCTCTTGGATATGCTTGTCTTTAGGACACCTCGCAAAGGGTGTTTTTCAACACCACCCCAACTGTGTTTTTCAACACAACTCCTGACATCGAGTGTTTTTCAACGCTTATCAGTTTGGTCTTATCCAGTTTGGTCATGTGATCTTACCAGCTAGCAAGCATTCGATCCTTATCCTCGGAACTCAGTATCAGTTTACACACTTAAATTTTTAAATGCAACACTTAATGCTTGAGATATGTCATGAAATTTTCTTTGTGTGCTGACTGTTATTGATTTTCGTTGAGTGCCTTTGTCTAATAAGTCTCTCCATGATGCATAGCTAGAGGACTTGGGGCATGGGGCACATTTTTATTTGCTTTCTGCTTGTGGGTGTGTTCTTGACTATCTTGAGTGTCTCTTGTTGTCTCCTTGACACACTTCGGAGATTTAAGGCATCATCCTTGACTATTTTTGCACAACCGTTCTCATGGTCATCCCGGCATTTATGCCTTCATGCGAGCATGGTTTTGCTACATTAAATTGGGTAAGCTAACATTGTAGTCATCTTGACCTTTATGTCTTTGATGCTCATGTTAGAATCTTTCCACATTCCTGATCTAAATCACATTCATATCTTCATAGTTGCGTTTGTGACTAGTGTTGATTGTGTGATCGTCCGATGTCTGGTAATAATGGCCCTATGATGAAAATAAGTTCTTTTACATTCTCTAATTAATGATGAACACAACCAAACCTATGTTACCCTATTGCAAGTACACCTTTGCATTTTCATATAGCTTGCATTATTTAGGCTTCATGTTAAATTTGCAATTTTAGGCTGCATTATGAGTTTGAGAGGGTTTCCTTCATCTTTCTTGTGGACTTTCAGTCAACTATGATCACATTCTTCATTTCCTTATCTTCTTTCGTGATCTCAATCGAAATTCCCAATCTTAAACAGTTGATTGATTTTGATGCATCCTCTTTCTCAAGGCAATTTCTCTTTCTTTTCTCCATTTCTTTCCATTTCTTCCAAACTTCTATCTTCCATTCGCCTTCACCCCACTTCTTGTCTTCTAATTCAACCTACGGGCATAATTTTCTTGCTGATCTACCTTGGTTCTGTGATTCTTATATTTTTCATTTTACATCAAGAACCTTATCTTTAGTTCGATTTGATCAAATTTATCAATTTACTGTTTCTCCTCTATCTCATTTCGATTTCGATCACGAGGGGGCAATACCTACCAAACTTCAATGCTTGATTCAGCTTTATCAAATTTATCAATTGCTTCTCTTGGGGCAACCTTGGTTGAGATTCTTATCTCTTATTTGAGACTTGACAATTACCTATTCACAGGTGTTGGCCTTGTCTTTTTCAATCTGCCTATCTATGTCCTGATGTGTTCCCATCCGTTGAACACACATCTGGGTTGTTTTGTGATCCCAAATCAATCTCACACTTCAATTCCATTCTTTGACTGCATGTGATCCCAAGTCGACCTCACATTAGTCAAAGAGGGGCAAATGTATGCACCCTAAAATGGTCGCCTAGACTTTGGGCCCCATTTATTCAATTTACCAAATATCAATTCCTGAATCAATACTTTACTTGATCAAATCGTAACTATTTGAATCATCTCAATTCTTCCTAAGGTTTGAATATTTCATTAGTTTTATTTAATTAATTAAGAAAAATAAATCCCTTTTAAATAAATAAAATAACATTATTTATTTGAAATAAATATTCCTTAAATGAAATAAGGTTATTTAATTAAAATTCATTTTTTAATTAAATGATTTTATTTTATTTCATTAATATTTATCTTTAAATTATATAATTTTATTTTATTTAATTAGGAGAGATATTATTCTTTTTAATTAAATAAATAAAATATCTTCTCAAATATCTCTTGTGATGAAAAAAAGAAACAAATTGATTAATAAGAGAAATAAAATAAAAAGAATTCTATTTTCCTACAAACTTGCTAAAAACGTCATTTGTTTCCCCTTTTTTCATTTATCCCACATTGCTTCTAGATTTGCATTAAAATCCACAATTTGTTATAAAAAGGAGCCCTCTCCTTCTCAACAAGGATCCGGAATTTTCATATCATCATTATGCTGCCAGTTTTCACAGAGCTTTGAAATTCATATAGATTTTTATCACTTACATCTTCATTTAAATTAACTTCATATTTACTTTCATAGATTAGGTTCTTGCATTGTTATTTTCTATCATAATCTAGATTTATTTTCAAGCATTGCATTGCTATCATCTAGATTAGCTTGCATTTTCATTCGCATGCATGAACAAGATTCATGGAGATTAGCGGATTTGCTATTCATCTTTGAATCTCTCATTCCGAGTTTGTATTTGCATGGGTAACTGGGTCAATCTGAGGGCCATAATATCAATCCATGCTCTGCTCGGATAGAGAGCTGTGAGTCGGTTTGCGAGGACTCATTATTGAGTCTCCTTGCATGCAAGGATTCACAGAAGTGTCACACTTTTTGTGCACACAAACACTACAGGCATGACTGAGTAACACTTTCACCAAGCACTAAAGACTACCGAGTTCCCTCAGTGACCGAGCTTCCTTCAATGACCGAGACCGTCGGTCAAGGTTACAACTAAGTAACACCGGCCAAAATACAAACACCCCATGCAATATCACCGAGGACAAGAATGCCCCTGCCTTAACCTTGGATGCCCCTGCATCAGACACCCTAGGTTCCAAAAGATGTTCCTATGTGAGAAGAAAATCTTCCAAGATTCAACACGTAAATCCCAAATTGGTTCTTCACATACAAGTCCTCCACCTTTTCTGCTTGTAGATTCTTCCACTTCAGTTTCCTCTATCTCTTCAAATCTTTTCTTAACAACATACAGGTTGGTTCTCCATACTGATCATTCATTTTCTCTGGATCCACAATCTCAACTTAGCTACCAATACTCAAGCTTCTCCTACCGAGCATTGTATCCATCAAAGGCATCAGGGAAAACTTCCTGTCATCCTTCTCAATAGTAAACACATTCTGGACACAGTCATAAATAGCTCTGCAATCATATTTCCAAGGTCTATCAAGCAATATATCACAACTATTTATCTTCATAATGTCACATAACACAAGATCCTTGTACTGGCCAATATGAACATCAATGAAGCATTGTTCTCTTACTTCCAAAGCATGAACATCTTGTAACCAACCAAGCCTATAAGGATAAGGATGCTTCATTCTATTCAACCCAAGTGTCTGAACTAGGTCCTTAGCTACAAGGTTATCAATACTACCACTATCAAGAATAATATCATAGATTTTACCTTTAGACTTGCATCAAGTTCTAAAAAAGTTACTCCTTTGACAAGGTTCCTCCTTTGTACCGAGCAATGTTCGCCGAAGCAACAAGTTCTCTGATTCAGGTTCATTTTGAATGTTCTTATTCATCACAACAGTTTGTCGGTCAACCTTCTTCTGTGTACACTCAAAAGAATGGTGTCCTTCCTCTCCATAGTTATAGAAAGTACCCTTAAAGATAACTCTACTTTTCTTCTTCTTCACTTCCACAGGTTTCTATTCATCTTCTACATCAGTCGGTTTATCCTTCACCAAGTGATCAATCTTTTCCTTCCCTCAATGATTACTATGTTCTTTCCTCTTCAACTTATCTTCTTCCTTCAGAGCATACTGATAAGCATCTTCAATAGAATCAATCTTCAGCATACCAAGCTCATCTTGAATATTGAATCTCAGACCATTCACATACCGAGCTACCTTTTCCTTACCAAGCTCTCAGTGTCCAAACCGAATAGTAAGTTTGTAGAACTCCTCGATATAATCTTAAATAGACATATCCTTTTGTTTTAGATTCTACAACTTCTTAAACAAGTCAAGCTCATAGTCAGAAGGTATGAACTTATCTTTCAACTTAGTCACCATCAACCTCCACCGATTGATCTTTGTTTCACCTTCATCTTCTCTATCTCTTTGTAGTTCTTTCCACCCAAGAGCAGCATGTCCTTTCAACTTTGTCCATGCTAATCTCACCCGAAGGGGATCTTCTATTTCTTCTAGCTCAAAAAAATCTTCAAGTTCACCAATCCAATCAATCAGATTGTTGGGCTTCAAAGTACTAGAGAAAGTAGAAACTTCCATTCGATAACCATTACTAAACTGAGCTCCAAATCTATGCAACCAAGTAGTTCTATCTTCACCAAATTTGTTCCTCCGATCATCACCACTAGATCCAATAGTTTCAAATTCTTTAGTAGCTTCCTCATAGCCATCTTCAGTACCAACATTCTGAGGTACACCAACAACAACTCTCATGATCTCGGCAACCATGTCATTCTTCATCAATTCTATCTCAAATCTGACATCTGATCTGACTTTATTAGAAATCTTTGATTCCACAACATCACAAAGATCTACAATATCTCTAGGGTCCAATCTTCTAGAAGGAATCCTTAAAGATATACAAAAATAACCCTCTACAACAAACCCTCACCGACCACCTTGTGGCAATCTCTAAGTTGTGTACAAGTCAAATCTCAACCTGCCACCTTGAACAAACAACTAGAGCAAGATCCACAAGCTCAATGCTTTGAATATATAATCCAGATTATGCACAATCTCTGCTCCAACATAATCAACTTCACAAGATTAGCCTTGCTAGGTTAACCTTTGCTCCACAAGATCAACTATCAGCTCCAATAGGAACAAACTTTCGCTTTGACACCACTTGACGCAGTCAAGGATGGTGGATCCAATGAAGAATAGTCCAAACCTTGTAGCCAATAGAATTATATAGTGGAATACTCAACAAAATAATTGTTTCAAGTAATTTGCATTAACATGCTTGGCTATAAGGCCTTCTGGGTTAGGGCCAATTACAAATAGAAACACTTCTGCAAGATCCACAAATAGATCCAATACAATCTTAGCTATTTCAGCTCTAAAGATAATCAGAAGCTGATGGAAACCCTAAGGGAGATCTAAACTTGAGCTCACAAGCCTCCAAGAAATCTCCTTGTCTCCAAGTGTGTAACCCACTAGCTCTGCTACAAACAACTATCAAATATCAATCTGATCTACAAGATCATGCAAGACCTTTCCACAACTTTGCCAACTTTAGCTTTCAGAACCTCAAATCTAATTCACTAAGTCTTCCAAGTCATGAACTTCTATCAATCTCCTAATGATCCTCTCCTTTGTCCCTAAACATCTACCCAAACATCCTATAAATACTAGTCATCAGCCACAAGTCAGCTAGATGAAACCATTAACTCCCCCCAACAAATAATTAAATTCCATACAAGTCAGCTTATAATTGTATACAAACATTTAATTCAACATGTTGGCCTATAACAATAGCTACCAACAATAAATGTACCAAGTCAGCCCAACAAATCACATAGAACTCCAGTCGGCAAGCCAGAACTACCAAATGATAGTGAATTAATTGAGCACGCCAGGAATCACCGAGCACCAGTGTCAACCAAGCACCGTAGGCATGATCGAGTAACACTTTCACTAAGTGCCAGAGACTACCGAGTTCCTTCAGTGATCGAGCTTCCTTCAATGACCGAGACCATCAGTCAAGGCTGCAACCGAGTAACACTTGCCAAAATACAAACACCCCATGCAGTATCACCGAGGACAAGAATGGCCATGCCTTAACCTTGGATGCCCCTGCATCACTAATCAAAAGTGAAAAGAAACAAGTCTTATTAAGGATCAATATCAAGATAATATCCCTTCTTACCCTATAGTTGACCAAAGTCCCCTATCCCAAGAGTCCCATTATGAGCCCTTCACACCCTTCCATTTCTTTCAAGAAGATATACTTCCATCTCAAATACCCCATATTCCTTCACCTCTTATATCCTACCCATACCCTAAGAAAGATCAAGATATACTTTCCATATCTAATGAATTTATCGAAAATCAAAAGCAAAGTATTCTTCCTAGGCTATCCAAAGATCCTTGTCAAGACCAAAGTACCCCAACATCCACTTTTCATAAGCCTCCATATCTACCTCAAAATTCTCCCATTATTCCTAATTCTCTGCATAAGAATAAATCTCCTCAAGCTTCAACTCCTCCTATCAAAGTCACTCCTATCAAAGCTACATATAAGCCTATTGGTACAAAGATAAATCTGAAAGATGAAAGCCTTGGCCATGCAACTCAAAATAAAGATGTTGATATCCCTCCCACATTCCATTTACCTCCACTTGTGCATAAGCATATTCCTTATACACCGTCCAAATCCATCCTTGGTCCCTATATCCAAAACTTGAAACCTTATACATCCTCCAAATCTATATTGGGTCCCTATATTCTTCCATCAACCTTTCCTACCATCCCTATCCCACCATCCCCTTACCTTACCATGTATCAAGATCAACAAAGACATACATACTTGAGAAACCAAGCACCCATCTGTGTCAATCTTCCATATGAACCTATCCATATAAACCAGCCATATCAACCTTATTCATCCACCAATCCCAAGTCCTTTGGAAGAAATTTGAATGCACAACATAAAAATCAAAAATCCAAGAATCTACTTATGTATGAAGAGCACCATGTCCCATCTAATCAACATGTGAATGAAAGAAAAAAAGAAATATTCAAGAGACCACAAAGGTCCATCAAGAAAAAATAAAAATCAAAGAAAATGTGGGTTCCTAAATTCCTAATCAAAGAAATGCATTCTAAAGCATCCAAAAGGAAATAAAAATCAAAGAAAACGTGGGTTCCTAAATCCCTCATTGAGTAAATGCATTCTAAAGCATCCAAAAGGAAAGAAAAATCAAAGAAAGTGTGGATTCCCAAGTCACTTTTGAAGGACTTACACACAAAAGAGAAATCAAAGCTGGCATTCAAGCTTCTAAATGCTTCCACTCCACATTCTCCCAAACATATTCCATCTTATCCATCCATTTTGGGTCCTTGTGTCCCAAGATCCATATCCTCTCTTACATCAAAATCCCAAGCTATTTCACCCATTTTTCCTCCACTATTCCACTACCCTTCAAGGAGTGTATTGATGTTGGTCTTGATAATACTTCTTATCCTCCTATTAATTATTATTCCATTCCCTTTTTCATGCCCAAACATAGAAAGAATTATTATCCCCATTCATTATCCTTCCATTTCCCTTATCCAATCCATCGCATAAATCTTTAGCCACCCTTTATCTTATCCACCATATCACCTTTCCATCACCCTGTCAACATCTATGAGCATACCTTTTAGCAGCCTTCGCTCATCATATCATACCTTTTCAAGGAGTATCCAAAGAGCATGAGGCTTGAGTCCATCCAAAAGTCAAAAATTGAAAAAAAAAAAGAAAGAAAAGAAAAATAAATCCATCCTTGGTGAAAACCACTTCGTGTGGCATCTTAGACAAGTACCGTGATGAAAACCTGGCAAACAGGCATCATGCGTAATTCATTTTTCTTGCACTCTATACTTGGGGGAAAGTTCCATCCATCATATCCTCCATCTTTCTACCATTTATCTCACTTTCATCTATATTCTATCTTTCACCTTTGATCTTGAGAAGGTTGAATATATCCATGAGCATTAAGTACCTTGACATACATTACCCTATCCATCAACCTATTCACTCGTTGTGTTCACGCTACCTTATCATGATCTTGCTTATCCTAAAGCCACCTTCATTATTTCTAAGAAGCCTTCCTATTATCCCAAACCATTCACTCATAGCCTCCATCACCCCGTTATCATGATTGAGTGATCCTATCCACATTGATCCCTTGATCTTGATCCAACTAAAAAAGAAAAAAAATGGAAAATATGTTATAAAAAGTTTCTTGATATGTCCACTCCTTTGGATGATTGTCATGACACCAGGTCATTATTCCATATGCTATCCAACACCACATCATTGGCCTATATTGAGATATTATTTTTCCCTAGCTTGGATAATCTTGAAAAGATGGTCATATGGGTAACACACTTGCTTCATCCATCATTTCCTATTCATTGGTGAATGATCAGTTTGCAAATCCATCTTTCATGTCCTATACCTTGCTAGACATTGGGGAAAAATTCAATGTGATCTTGTTTAAGAACTAGTAATCTCTAAATCTAATTAAAAAAAAAAGTAAAAATGTTCCTCAAATAATCCAAAAAAAATATATATATATCTCTAAAATTCAAAAACATAAAAAATCTCTAAAAATCCAAAAACATAAAAAAATCTTTTTAAAAAAATGAAAAAAATCTAAAAATCTAAAATTGCAAATATTAAGTAAACACTCAAAAGTTGCATTGCCCAACAAACCATGATCTTTGCTAAATAAAACCAAGGGCACCACTCCAAATTCAATGAGCTTATAACAAATAGACACAAGTTGGCTCAAAATCATGGCATCAAAATTGGAAAATTTCTACACTTGAACTTATTGATCAATATTACATTTCAACATCCAAACACTTGATTTAAACAACAACATTTGGCACATTAAATCTTCAAACAACAAATCAGATCAAAATCTAAAAAGGCTTAAACATAACAAAGGATCAAAGTGGATGAATATTTTGAAATATAGATCTACAAACAAAAGCAAAAATATTCAAAGTGATTACTTGATTGGTGAAATCATGTCATTTTAGCAAATCAATGAAGTTTGACTAGATGAGCGATGATAAAGACATGGTATTTTCTTGATTTCTTCTTGAGTTCTTTCCAGGTTGATTCATAGCAGCATGTGAATCCTTCTAATGACATGATCATCAAAAAATCATCGAGGACATTTGTATACGAAAGGGATCAATTCTTTGTCTATTTGCTTGAAATTGTTAAAATATGAGGAAAGAGGTATTCATATCATCATGGTTAAACCAGTGAAGGTTGTACCAATTTCATGTTCCAAAAGATTGATGATGAAAATAAGCATCCAAATTCTGAATAGTGATAGCTAGTTGTATCCATATAGATTAATTGCATGTTAGTTTGCATGGGTGTATCCTTTTTCTCAATATATGTAATGAAAGCTAAAGGGGGTAGAGTTATCATCATCAAAAGACCAAATCAAGATACATCAAATGATCAATGATATCATCAATGGTTCATCATCAAATGTCTTGAAATCTTGAAATCTACATCATCGAATGTCCATCAATATAATCAAATTCTTGACCAACATCATCAATGTCTGAGGTATCCATCATCAAAAATCATGCTCAATTAGAATCATCAAAGGTAAATCAATATCATCAAGATACATCATCAAACATATGATCCAACAAATGATTCATGCTACATCAAGGATATAATCAATATTAAATCATGTTGATTAACTAGGGACAACCTAACTCGACCCATCACCTAAATCTATACCTGCACCTACACCAATGGATGACCCTTCTCTTCTTCGGTCCATAATTTTGCATCATGAGAAAATCCAATCAACCCTGTATCATCAAAACATCTAATCATGTCATATCAAATATCAATTAGTCAAATCATCCAAGTGATCATCTAACGTCAATCAAGTTATCCTATCATCCATTTTCTCATCTTGAGCACATCAAATCTCCTAACTCTATATCATGAGGAAGGAAAATCATTGTTTTGTCTCTCTAAATCTTGAGAGAGAAATATCAACCCATCAAATTATCCTATCAGATTGACATCAACATCAACCAAGTGATTCTGACTGCCATAGAATAATACCAAACCATCATCAACTTATCTAGAGCATCAACAACATTTTATCAATCAAATCTTTTCTCATCAATTTCTCTCATGACCGAGGCATATCCAAATTTCTATATTAGGAAATAAATTGAAATTTCCCAATCTCAACCAAATCATCCAAAATCATTTCAATTCATTTCCTGAGGGGGCATGCAATCACATCATTCATCAAATCAGAGCGTAATCTTTTATCAAAAAAAATTTCGCTTATCAATCGAAAGGGACATCAAACATCGAATCAGAGAAAATCAGGTACTATATCAGTGATCTACCATCATATCAACCATCAAGACATCAAAATCAATCGAACTTCATCAAAATTTGCATCTTATATCAAACAATGAAATCGACCGTAGAAGGAATCAGGACTTTACATTAAAGGAATCGGGACCTTATATCAATTGAATCAGGACATTCTTTGAATCAACACGCTTTGCATGTCGACTCAAAGAGGGGCATTTGTAATCACCGAAAAGTGGACAGGATTAATCATATGAGTAATCAAGGCAAAACTAAGGCAAAATCAAGGCAATTGAATCAAAACAAGCATTTAACCAATCAAAATTCAAATCGAGCCTTAATTCAATTTAATTAAAAATCAAAAGTCATAAATTCAATTTAAATCGATTAAATCATGATTAATAAAATCAATGTGCAATTAATCTAATTAATGACATAGTTCAATTTAAATCAAATCAACCCATTTAAGGGGTACACATGGCTAAACAAATTAAATAAAATTAATTGATTAAATCCTATTTTATCTCAACACCACATGGGAGGAAAAAGCCCCAACCAATAGGAATTAAGAATGAAGCTCACATGGATTAAGCTTAAAATGAATCTCAATCACTTAATTGGAAAATGAATCTAGTCCACCCATTTTGTCTTCTTGTCCCAAGCTTTGAGGACAATCCATTTAAATTATCTCCAAAGGGTGGAACCAAGGACTTAACCCCAACTCAATCATGATCAACTCAACTACACCCCCTACCCTTGCCAAAATCTATAAAAGCAAGGCATAAATCACTCATTAATCATCCACAAATCTGAGAATAGCACCCAACCTCTTGCAATTTAGAGCTAGAAAGGCAATTTAGAGCTAAATAGTTGTATTCAATTTGGAATTGAAAATTTAAGCTTTGTTTATCATTTATTCTCATTCTAGGACTGTCACTAATGGAGGCTTGCTGAGAGCTTTGTCATTAGCATCCCTAGCTAGAGATCCATAGAGTGCTTAATTGTCAATTATTAGCTTAAATAGATTGCTATTTGTGGTAATTTAGTATTTATTTTGAATTATTGATGATCCTAACCCTATGAAGGTACAAATTATAGTACACAAAATGGCACCCACCGTGGGGCATTAGGCCTCATTTTTCTAAAAAACTAGAAAATTTCATATTTTCAAATTTTTTGCATGTTTAACTCTCTGTTTTGCAGATGAAACATGTTTAATACTTTCTGCAGTGCTTTTACAAGGTTTTCCAGTGCTTTTGAGCTCTGAAACAGTGTGTTGATGATAAAGTTTTGCACCTTTACACAAGATTTCAGTGCATTTGATTCCTTCTATTTTCTGTCTAATCTTCTTTCAGCGCTTTTTCCCTAACTAGCCAACACGTTCACATAATTCTCTAGCACGTTTAAACCTTTTCTGACGCCTTTGCAATTTTAATTAGTTCTTTTAAATTTTGTTTCGGTGCTTTTGATTATTTTAATAATGCATTTAATTTGATCTGCAACACTTTTAAGCACTGAAATAACACTTTCAATCATTTTAGTAGCACTTTTGATTAAATTGAAAATTAACAGAATCTGACTGTCGGAAAATGACTTCTCTATGTCTGCAGGATGACTGGTCATAAAAGAATAACAAAACCAGAGACCAGATTCAATCATGAAGACAAAGCTTTAACAAAGAAGATCAAAGAGGAGAACATTGCTCACATTAAGCTGGTTCTAAAAGATTCTCAGCAAGAAAGAAAGGTTTATGAACATTATCTAAAAGTTGTAGAAGCATATAAGGCAAAGTTTGTATCATTGAATTGGATTTATTCACCTTAATCGAGTTTTTTAAAATTTGACAAATAAGGCTTAGGTTCAATTTTATCTTTGTTTTCTTCATTTTTGCTAGTTGTGTTGACTAATTTGTTGGAGGAGAAGCGATTGGAAAGGAACGATTGCCACTAGGTGAGCATAAATATACAAAATTCATCAAAAATGCCCCTAGCCTTTGCTAGCTACAAAACAAGGTAAGCCTCAAACTTGGTCAATTTTTTTTTTAAATTGTGGCCTTGTCAATTTCAAAATCTAGTAATCAAAGTATCTTAAAGGTATGAACCAACCATTAAATTTGAACAACCCCTTGTTTGTGGAAAAGAGTAGAAATACTCAATTCCCATTAGTTGGTGGGTTTGGTAATTGAACTTTGTTAATTGTGTTTGGGGAATTGAGAAATAGATAGGGATATGCTCTTCACCTTTTGGTGAATCGAACTCCCAAAACCTATCTCTTTATTCCAATGTATTGCTTTCATATGAACATGTTAGATCCATAGTGAGCTCACCTCCCAAGATTTTCCTTAATAAGGTCGGTGAGAGGGACAACCCAAAGTGGGATACATTCACTTTTGCCATGAAAATCCAACCCACTCTAAAACCAAATGCATGCATCCTTAATGGGGTGTGTGACAAAAGGCTGTTAAATTTTTTAACTTCCTCGAGTAGTCCTTCGAGATTGCGCAAAACTCTGACATACCGGTGGTGGAAAGCCTCCTAATTTTGGAGGATGAAAGCTTAGTGTCCATTTTGAATGGAATCTTGATTAAATACCTTGATAAATTAGCAAGCCTACCTCATTAGAGCCATTTAAAATCCAAATTTGACCTTAGGTAGATTTCTTGGAAGAATTTCTTGTGATAATTGATAAAATTATTGTGGTACTTGAAGGTCTTTGATTACAAAAAGAAAACATCCATTAAGATCCAAAAATCAATTAACAACCAAGATTCAAAAGAATATTCTATTCACAAGAATTCAAGAAATGGAAACATTATCCAACTAATTCTCATTAAGAATATTGTTTCCTTACCTCTATGATCAAGAAAACATCATGAATGCCATATCTTTGATAATTCAAAATATGATAAAAAAGAATATCATGAAAACCCTATATTTGATCAAGAATATCCTAATGATAAACCAATATTTGATGAAGAACCTATTTCAAAATATCAAGAGAATCTCATCTTTGATCAAGGAAATCAAGAGGAATTAGTCTCATCTCAACAATATTCATCATATGACAACTCTTTGAGAAACACAAATACATCCAAATATCCTTGGGATAGATCATTTACTTCTTTGGGAATTTCATACAAATCAGCTTTGGAAAAACTCCTTGAAAATGATCTCATCACGTTGCCTCAAATCACTTCATGTGGTTTTATCTTTTTGAGTAACTATTGTGCATATCATAGACATAATGAACATGAAAATTCAGATTGCATGGAGTTAAAACATAAAATCCAAAATCTTATTGATGATTTGCTCCTAGATTTTCCTTTCTAGCTCTAAATTGCAAGAGGTTTGATGCTATTCTCAGATTTGTGGATGAGTTATGAGTGATTTATGCCTTTCTTTTATAGATTTTGGCAAGGGTAGGGGGTGTAGTTGGGTTTGATCATGATTGAATTGGGGTTAAGTCTTTGGTTCCACCCTTTGGAGATAATTTAAATGGATTATCCTCAAAGCTTGGGACAAGAAGACAAGATGGGTGGACAAGATGCTCTTTCCAAATGAGTGATTAAGATTCAATTTAGGCTTGATATGTGTGAGCCAGAGAAAACTTTAGTGGCGATTATTCACCATTTGGCAAATGTCGCCCGTCGGCATCCCGCGATTTGGTGAATAAATTGCCCATATGGGACTAACCCCATCGCCCCACATTTATGAAAATTGGGTCCATTGCCTAGGTCCATCGCCAAGCACTATATTAAATTTTGTCCATTTCTTGCACATTTTCACCAATGGCATATACGTCTTGGGCATGATATATTTTTAAAATTTGCCTATAATTTCAACGCGGCCCCAAATGGACGGCCTATATTCATCGATAGTTATATATAAATATTTTTTAGGCGGCCCCAACTTCGTCAGTTATTTTACTGACACGTGTCTCAAACCGATGGGTTTTCACCACCTTTATTAATCATACCAAAGTACTGGCGACCCATAATCACCTAAGAAATAACACATCCAAGGTACTCGCAACCCATAATCGCCATCTTTATTAATCATACCAAGGTACTGGTGACCCATAATCACCTAGGAAATAACACAAGATGTGTTATCATTACGCGGGCTTCACCAAATATTTGGACACTGACCTAATACCTCCCGCCCAATTCACCAAAAGAGATTAGTATAAATACATTCATACATCAGTGTTATTGTACACAATTTGGAATCTTGGATTGGTTCAATTTGATCGATAGCGAATTTCAGACTGTCTCACTATTGAGTCTCGACTACTTTGGTGAGTCAAAGGTAAGTGATTATTATTCTAAATTTTTGCGACTATGTAAACATTGTATATTATAGTTATGTTGTCATTTGTCACTTCTTCAACAAGTAAACATTTTTTTTACATATTTTTATCACTAGGCTGGTAGCCAATCAAGATGTCGAACAAGAATAAGGGTAAGGCTCCAACAGATGGGGAAAGCCAAGAGAGGCCAACAAAACATAGAACCTTATCATCGTACTTTGGTTATGGTCGTGGAAATGTTTCTGGCCAAAATAGGGAAGCTAGTGTTACTTCATTACAAGAAGATTTTGAACTTGAGGCTGAACCTTCATGACATATTGAAGAAGTCAGCGAACCTGATATCTCAGATCATGATGAACTTGAAGAAGATTTTCAGTTAAATACCCAGAGTAGCCATAATGATATAATCAACTTGGATGAGACTGAGAATGTCAGAAAAGATGATGGTGCAACTTCAGGGAAGAAAAGAAAATCCAAATCAAAGAATGATAGACTGTGGGATATGTCGAGGAATTTTTAAAAAGATTGGGTGTCAACATATCCATTCATTGAACCAGTGCCTAATCCAATTGAAGGGGAACCTCCGGTAGAATGCAGATGTAAGATTTGTAGCATGATAAATAAGAAAGAAAAGAGGTTGCAGCTAAAAATTGACACCATAGAAAAGCATATTGGTAAAGTTTATGAAAAGAAAACCATAGATGGAGTTCAAAAATCAGTGATAAGATGGAAAACAAAGGAGGAATCTCAGCATGTTAGGAATGCAGAATTATATGAATTTTAGCATAATATAAAGACGAAGCCTGGTGAAGTTAAAGGCTCTATTGAAGCTTGTTTTAGAAAAGCATTGGAAGTAGAACTAATGGGAAAAGCTATTCAGTTAAGTGTTGTGTTTAATATTTTGAGCAGAGGGCATCCAATGACAGACTACCCATCATTGAGTGCTTTATTATACTTTCTAAAAGTTCGTAACTATCCTAACAGTCACTGGTCAGTAAACAGTGGATGGGAATGGGCAAGTTGTCTTGCCGAGGTTGAAAAAGAGGATTTGAAGGCAAAAATTAAAGAGTTAAATTTTATTGCATTGTCTTTAGATGAGGTCACAGCAGTAGACAATACTTCCTGGGTATGCATGCATGTTTATACTGTACAGAATTTTGTTCGCCAACCTCATCTACTAACTGTTGCTAAAATGAGGGATAATGTGACAGCAGAAAATTTATTTCAACTAGTAAAGAGTTCTCTAATTGAATATGGAGGTATAGATGACATGACCATTGCCAAAAAGCTAGTGTGTGTTGGAGCTGATGGAGCTTCAGTAATGCAAGGCCACAGGGGTGGTCTTTGCACAAAGATATAATCTTCTTGTGCACCCTACGTTACTCACATTCATTGCATGGCCCATAGAATGAATCTAGCTTTTGGAGTTGTCAGCAAGCATGCTCTAGTACAAAAAATTAAAGTTTTAATCAAAGAGATCTACCAATACTTCTATCCAAGTCTGAAATGATTCAAGGAATTTCAACACTTTGCTGAAGGACTAACCGACAGGAACAAGCTTCTTAAGGATAATGATACCATATGGATCTCTTTGGATGGACCAGCACATCGAGTTTTTTCAAAATATCAATCATTGCTTAGTCTAATGAACTCAAGTCATGACGAAGCAGGGCAATCAAAATTTCCTACACTGCTGTCAATGTTAAGTAATGTAGAGACACTGTTAACATTAGTAGGTCTTCTCCCCATGCTTAAGGAAATGAGAAATTTAATGAAAAAGGCCTAGCAAAGAGCTATGTATATCACAGAATATGCTACGTTGCGTAAGTTGACATGCGTGACACTCGATAATCTCTATCATTTATTTGTTGATGAAGTAAAATTTGCCAGCTAGCTAAAAATCATAGATTTGGACAATCCTGATAACTTTTTAAAAATTGGTTCAAACGGGGGGTTATGTGAAGAAGTTCACAGAGTTGAGATACCAATGCACTACAATGTCAGGATCGAGTCTGAGGAACCAGGAAAGAACCCCAGCAGGTGAGTATCAAGTGTTAAAAGGGAAGACTTTACCAAGATCGTTGAGTTTGTAACAGCTTCAGTGAAGTACATTGCCTTTGATCTTTCCTCATAGATTAGAGCAAGATTCCCTCTAGTCAAACTACTTGAATCCATGGCTATTGTGTTTCCTCATTATTGGCGTATGAACAATCTGAAAGATTTTAAAAGTAGGCTACTAACTTTGATAGATCATTTGTGCAAAACCAAAGAGTTAGATGGAGTAACTCTAAATGGAATTTTAGATGAAAATCATTTGAGAGAGCAATTAGCTCATTTTTCACAGACAATGAGGGAACAATTTAATCTTATGGAGAACCCTATGGAAGATGGATCGGTAACAAGGCTTTGGAAAAACCTAGCTGAGAGTGAATTGTTGATTGATTTAATATCAGAATATTTCAAGCTTGCTGAATTATGTCTAACCATGATATTGGGGTCGATGGAGGATGAGAGAGTTTTCAGTGCTTTGGGATTCCTAAAGTCAAAGCTAAGAAACAAACTTGACAAGAATTTGGAAAATTGCTTGAGGCTCTATACATCCAGGTATGAAGTCAATACTTTTCCTTATGAAAGGGCACTGAAATTGTGGAGGAAGAAATGTCAGAGAAGAGGGGTGGGAAACATGTCAAACCAAAGTGGGAGTGGGAGTGGGAATGCCAGAGACAATTATGTCATTGACCGGGACCCATGTACTAGCACTGGTACTACTAGCGGTGAACATCAGTTAAGCGGAGGTATGTAGAGTGAAGAAAACATATCAAAGAACCAAGGAAGCTATGAAGTTGATGCTGATGAATCTGATGATCTCAATGATGATATGGTGTGGCAGCTTGAAATTGAACCGTTGTAGAAGTAGCACTGAAGAATTAGCATGTCCTAGGTATTTATTAACTTTTTCCCTGAAGTCTACTGTCAGTTTCTGTATTTCATCATCAATCATGCATATCCCAATGTCAAAAACATGAATGTGGTTGATAATGTCATCAAGATTCAAGATTCAATTCCATAATTAATAATTATTAATGGTTTTCATTCGCAATATTCAGCTAATATGGTACAATTCTTGTAGTTTTTTCATTATTTTGTTTAACATCATAGCAATTCATATGTTACAATTCTTAAGAGTTAGAAATACTGATTCTCATTAATTTAATTACAAATATGATACAATGTATCCATTCATTGATTAATACTAGTAAGAACACAACTCTCTGATTCTATTTACAAAAGTCAATGACTCAATTCCCATTGGCAATTTAGTAAGCCAATGACCCTGAATTCCCTTTTATAGAAACAAGGGAGCAACAATAGCTTCAGGTCGATTTGCCTAATGTGAAGTCTCAAAATCTAAATCAATAAGACAACTACAAGACTACAAGTCTACAACATCTCTACAACTTTAGTTGTACATTTCTACATTTGACAGGCCGGTTTAGTAAATTAGCATAGGCAATAGCATCTGCAAGACTACAACATTGATCCTGTTCAAAAAGCAAAGTTCAAACTTGTTACTTTAAACTCAATTCTAGAGTCTAGACTGTAGTATGTAGGATAATATGAAAGATATAGAGATGATTGAAAATGAAAGTACTTTCACATACTATGATTCAAGATGATTCTGTAAGTTTCTGTAGTATGCTCCATTCTTCTTCAGTTGGAAGGGAAAAAATTTTGATGGTATGGTAAATGACCTGCATTCTCATCAGAATTCCATACTTGGAAGAGCGAGTTTGAAGCAATGTTCCTTCCATTAGTGCATGAAAATTTGTGAATGTTTTGATGCACTTTGCAATGCCTTCATGAGTTCTGTCCTGAGGAAGGTTGCCTAAATCAAAGGTTATTATGTCCTCCAACTTTTGTTTGTAAGCTTCTCTTCCAACAAAACCCATTGTTGACAAATTAGGTCCAGGACTCGGTAAACCAAGAGATATCAATTTGGCTATTTTATTGTTCATCTTGGCAAGCTTTGGCCCAAATAAAGAAAGAACTTCTTCTGCTTCTGTTAGTTTCTGACATTTATGAAATACAGAGGTCACCTTTATTATTGAACCAACGCGGTCCTGAATTCCCTTGCTTGCCAATTGCCTATCAGCAGTGCTGTTGATTTCTTGCATAATCTGCTTTGCAGTTTTCTAGTCTCTGACCAAAACTTTTGTTCTCCTCAAGTTGCTCTTTCAGCTTCTCAAAAACATCTATAAGAGCTTCATAGAGTTCAAACCAATCACACAACCTATCAGCAGAAGTCTTTATTTGCCCCCAGAAGTAATTTTTTATTTGGTGTACTGTATTATTTACATGGTCATTCAAGAAGTTTTCATAATTTTTAATAGTATTATTTGCCTTCTTTAGGTCTCCTTTCATTTCTAAGTACTGGTGTTCACTATGTTTTCTTATTTGCTCTACTTTCTCTTCCCACTCTTTTCCTTTCTCTTCCCACTCTTTTGTTTTTGCCCTCTCATTTTCCATTTCTTTCTTTATCTCATTGTTTACCTGTGCAACATTCTCCAAGTTTTTGTATAAATTTACTGAAGAGGCTTTTTCATCCTGAAGATTTTTATCCCTTTTTTCCAATTCTTTCTTTAACTCATTGTTTACCTATGCAGCATTCTCCAAGTTTTTGTATAAATTTACTGAAGAGGCTTTTTCATCCTGAAGTTTTTTATCCCTTTTTTCCAATTTTTCCCTTAGAGTTTTCAGTTCTGCGTCCATATGTTCTTGTTTTTCAATTGCTTCTTTAGAGCTAGAGGATGAATTTTTTATCCTTTTCTCTAATTCTTTGCATCTGTTTACTGCTGCTTTCTCACTTGCCTTTACATTTGCCAGGTCTGCCTTTAACTTATCTATTGTGCCCTGAAGCTTTCCTTTCTCTCTCTCCAACTTCATCACTGAACTGTAGACCACTTGGTTGGTCATTTTGGACACATTTATCTTGTCCACATTTTTAATTTTGGATAAATCCATTTGGAGGATGCTAACTTGAAATTCAGATGGATCTAACTGACTCTCTGGTGGATTGTTATCTCTAGCTGGGGGCATAACAACCATGAATTCCATCATATCTTTATTCAAGTCATATGTGGTTAATAACCTTTTGGATGCAGGTTCTGCATCACGAGCTATAGCAATTGCTTCCATCTTCATTGTCTTACTATTTTGTCTATTCTTGTTTTTTGATTTTTCATAGTTAGTTACAAATTCATTGTAATGAAAATCAGGATTTTGTGAGACAATTGAATGTTTGAATGGTGAAATAGCACTTGCACTGATGTACAAGCTTCCACCAATACCATGAGATTTACCAACACGTAGACCCATTACAAGTGGGTTTTGTGGACTATTCTGAGGATTTTGTCCTGAAGGATGGGCAATTGTTGGACTCACAGTCACCATTGGCACTATTGTACTAGTAGTACTACTAATACTTGTCATAACTGTTTGCTTCTTTACACTTTCTTGACCTTCGGGACCAACCTTTCTTGCATCTACATATTGATATAATATCCTTTTCAGACCACTACTTTTAGTTGTACAAGTGACATTGCCAGCTATGGGAGTGACAATTGATTTAGATTGAATTTGAGTGCTTGGAATAGCTGGAAGTGGAACTGTATTTGAAGCAGAAACAAATGGAATTAACTGAGTTGAAACCAATGTGAATGGAATTGACTAAGTTGATGATTGATCTCCATGCCCAAGGCCTGGTTTCTGACCATTTTTTGGTGCTACAGCTGGTGGTTCAGGTGCATACCAAACCCCTTCTCCACTGGGACCCAGACCACCAAAACCTTGGTAGCCCATTTTTTCTACAATTTCTGCCCCTTTGCTATATAGAAGTTTGGTGGATGCATCAACTCCTCTCTTAATTGTTGTATAGGATGAGGGATTCAAAGAATCCTGGTCATCATAATCATCATCAGTACCATTGTGATATGCTTCAGCTAGATGCTCCTTATTCCACAATTCGTTAAACATTGTATCCTCTTCCACCTCATTAAGATCTGCAGAGGTCTTTGGCTCACCGAGATTCTTCCTCATTTCCCAAAATTCAAAAATTTTGGTTCGACTCCATCTAGCATCTATACATTCATTCATTAGCTCTTTTGGAATACGTTTTGTAGATGGTTTATCAGCTTTCTTGTAGAAATTGGACGATGTCATGGCCTACACTTTTCCTTTCTGTTTGTGCAATGCCATTATTTGTGATGACAATTCTTGTATTGACATATTATTTTCAGTAGCATATTTCTCCATCTATTTTTTGACCTCCTCCCAAGAGTCCATGTTTTTAAAATTTTCAATCAAAGGCATACTTTCATGTTGATATTTGCTTGCAAAATTCCCATTGTCTTTAAGCCTTGCTCCAATTATGTTCAGTGGATCATACTGTCAGTGACTGTCAACATCAAATCAAAAAATTGAAAAAAAGGCTTCTGCCACTTTGAATCCTCTTCTCTCAAATGCGAACCCTCCAAAGTAGAACGGCAAGGAGGGAAATATCATTTTCTTTTGCTGACCATTAAAGAGTACATCTGTGCTCTCCATTTGTCGTACATATTCGAATGCAAATACCCTCTTTGTTACATGTATTGGAAGTTTGTAGGGTTCTACCCATGAACCATAAAACCTTAACACGGTGTACTCTTCCATTAAGTACCAGTCAACCAATTGTAGTTGACTTCTGAGTTGAATGCAATTTCTACAAGTAACAGGCAATCTAGGCATTGGAGTGCCTGTAATTTTATGGTACATTAGTGCCAAAAAGAAGTCTACAAAATTGTTGTAGTTCCTTCTATTATCAATCATCCTTATCTGAGGTGTCCACTCATATATTGGATTTTGGCCTTGAGTCTGACTGCAAAGCTTGTTTGCCTGAAATAATGCATGATGCTTTGCTAAGAGAAGATAGCACAAGTAGGTTGTGAATCTAAATGTCTTCTCTAAACCTCTTTGAATCATTAGTAATTGATCTTGCATGCAACGAACAATGTGCTCAATAGAACAATATTTTACTAGTTCTTTTTCAAAATGAATATGATAAAGCATTTCAAGAATGTTGGCACCCACTTGTTTGTTACTATCCAATCCCAAACAAAATGCTAGCAAGGAAATACTGTCCTATGCCCATGGCACAAAAATTTCATAATCATAAGGAGGCCTATGATCTGGACTCAGACTGCAACCGCTTGTTATTCCTCTTATATAAGAATCTCTCTGTTTTGCATCTAATTTTTCATAATCCTCTACCAGCTTTCCCAGGTCAATGTGTACATTTGAGTGTTGTTGTTGAAACCCTAGGTTCAACAGACTAGAAAATTCACTCTCAGTTATGGACAAAATTTCCTCCTAAGTATTTTTATTCACAATTGCTTTTCTATTTTCATCATAATTTTTGGCGCAGAGCATAACAATTTCTGGGCAAGGGAATACTTGAGGTAACGCCATGTGTGCCGACCTAGTTTCCCACGGTGCAATTTTATTTGCAGTTGCATTTACCCTAGGGTTAAATGAATAAAATTGTGAAGCCTTATTTGGATGGTTCCACTTGTTTTCAAGTGCAAATCTAATCTCCATTATACCCTTATTTCCATGAATAACAGGATCATGTATATCATGGAATAAATCACTGAAACCTAGTGTTTTAAGCATATTGTGGAATTCTATTATTTTGCCCATCGTGTTATTCTTGGTATTTGTAGCTACAAGCCTACAGGGGTGATTCAAAATTAAAACCTAACAGACTAAAAAAATTTATATAATATAAATAGTAAAGTTGTAAATCAAGAGACTTGAAAAATTTAAAATGCGGGACGTAGATTTTTAGGATTTTAGTAGTTACACTTAGTCGTTGACGTTCACGTTGCCCTTAGTTTTGATTTTTGCAGAGAGCTGGGAGACTTTGTAGTTTGTTGCTTTCCTCGAACCTCAATCCTCAACCTAGAAATTAAGAATCTGTAACTTTATTGTGCTGTAAGTTTGTAAATTGTAACCCCTTTCTAATTTCTAAATCTGCAGACCACGTATAACTGCAAAATTAAAGAAACTTAAAGCACCAAAATTGTACAATCTATACTCTATAGTCATCACACCATGTCATGTGTCACTTTTAGTTTAAATGCAAGTGGAATCATGGACCACTAGTTACTAGACACGCGTCATGAATCCGGAATGGGTTTGCTAATGGCACTGTTAACTAACCCGTCATGACTCATAATGTATTAATGTCATTCTCATTCATAATGTCACTGTTAACTATAAGTGGAATGTGATTATGTCAATGTGTTAACTGAGCAGTGACACGTGTCATGATTTCAAGACGCGTTTCAAAAGATAGGGTGTCTTTTTCCTTTTGGCCCGAAACTCAACTTCAGTCGTTGATCTATAAACATCCAATGACAATGGTGAATGGTGTGGTACTGGTGGCCCCGTGGGTTGTGGGTCCCATTAACTAGGCTAGTTAGGATGACTCACATCACGAGTTAGATGTGTCAGTGTCACGTCATCACCAAATTGAAATGACATTGTTATTTGTTGGTCGACCGAGGAGTTTAGTGACACGTGTAATGATTCCAAGACGCGTTTGAAAAGATAGGGTTTCTTTTTCCTTTCGGCTCGAAACTCAACTTTGGTCATTGATCTATAAACATCCAACGACAATGGTGAACGGTGTGGTGGCTGCGTGGACCGTGGGTCCCATTAACTAATCTAGTCAGGATGACTCACATCACGAGTCAAACGTGTCAGTCTCACGTCATCACCAAATTGAAACGACACTGTTCAATGTCATTTGTTGGTAGACCAACGACCGTGCGAGGTGTTAAGTGATACGTGTCATGATTCTGAGACGCATTTGAAAAGATGGGGTTTCTTTTCCCTTTCGGCCCAAAACTCAACTTCGGTCGTTGATGTATAATAATCCAACGGCAACAGTGAATGGTATTGGTGTACCGTATGGTATTGGTGTACTATTTTTTGTAGTGATTAATTTTTTTTTAATTTAAGACAATATTACTATTTAATTTTATTTGGAAACATTCTTTTATTTAAAACACATATATTTTAGAATTGTTATTATATTATCATTTTAATAGTACTATATTTTAATTGATTTTATTTTTGTATCATCTAATTAATATTAATTTTTTATAATATATTTAGAAATACATATATATAGATATTGTTATGATAATATTATCATTATGATAGTATTATATTTTAGTTATTTTTATTTTTATATCATCTTTTAACTATATTATTATTATATTTATCTTATATTATCTTATAACTATGCACATAACCTTTATATTATTTTTTATAGTAAACTTATATTTTCTATGGGATTATTTATTAAAATATACTTATTATTATACATATATTTTAGATTTATTTTTTACATTGTTAAAAACTTAGAGACTCAATTTGACAACTTTAATCTTTTAATAAAATGAAAGAATTATAATCATTATGTAAGTTGAAATATATTTCATATTTTATGATGTTACAAATTATAAATATAAGATATAATTTTTTTTCATTTATATATGTTTAAATTATACTATGTTAGTTTACCATAATAAGAGTTAAAAAAAATTACATGTGAAAAGTAATGTTCAAATTATATATTATAATTTGTGAATATTTTTTAATGGAGAGTAATTATTTAAGTATTTAAACATCAATCTCATTCGTAGAGATATAATTGTACTTCAGACTATGTAATAAATTAAATGTGGGAGACACCATTTTAAAAAAATTATTAAACTACAGTTTCAATTAGTGAAGTTTAATTGTAATAGATATCTGAAGGAGGATATTTGTCGATGTATTTTATATATATTAAAATAAATATAGATAAGCTAGTCTACAGATAACTGATAAAGCATTGAAGCAAGTAATTAAAATATTGCAATCACGGTTACACAAAGCACAAATTGAAATGAGGTAAAGCTTGCAAAATTTCCATTGTATTTTTCATAAAATTATATTTACATTCTCGACTTCATACTATGTCTATAAACAAAAAGAAACATACTCGACTTGATACTATGTCTATAAACATATTATATTTACATTCTTGACTTGATACTATGTCTATAAACAAAAAAAAAACCGTAAACAACTACAGTACCAGTACCAATACAAGGTAAGCTTTTAATATTTATCAAAAAAAAAAGTTTTTATAAAGAAAAATCAATTGCACCCTTCTGTATAGAATTCTGGAGAGAGGATTAGCTACATGAATTCGTCAAGCCACACAAATTGCCCCGCCCAAGCCTCCTCTGTGTCAAGCTCAAACCACTTACGGAGAAAACCCCTGGCAATCAATGCCCATTTCCTATGGCACTTCAATTGCCCAGCAGTTAGGCACAAAAGAAAAGGTTGCATGGCCACATTCTGGCCTCAGAGGAGAAGCTTGGGTATTTGACTTGCCCTAGGGATCCCCACCCCTAATTCAGTGAAGGTGACAACTTGAACGTCATCCCCCAGGTACTCCTCTTTGAATACCCTCCTTAGCAGCATCACCATGTCAACCTTCGGTCCTCCGAGGTCCAGAAGGGAAGCCAAAAAATGGGACATAATGTCCGTGGCTACCTGGTACCTATCTTCATTGTCAAGAAACTCTTGGCCCAACACCATTCTGACAGCTTCTGTAATGAAAGGCCCACCATCCTTACAAATTGATGCTAAAAATTCATCAGAAAAGGAACCCAGAAAGGCCTTCTAGGCCTCCTCAGAAGTGCATCTAAGATGAATGGGAGTGTCCATCTTAGATTAATTGCAGACTGTAAAACTTAAAACAGTAAAACTAGAAAATTTAAAAACAAATTACTTGCAGAATGCATCACTGTAGACCCTAAACAAATAATCAATCAATGTCGATGAATAATGAAGCTAGATCGTCTATAAATAGCCCTTGAATCCTTGATCGTTACTTACCAATCAATTATTTCTATCTTAATGGCATTAAATACATTGTCCTCGATATGCCTCTAAATCTTGCACAAAAATCTTTTCCCTAAATACATGCATGTGAGAATTGAAAATTTTGTCCTTAATCTTTCACATCTGGCAGTAAATCTTTTCTATCGATAAAAAACTGTCAGAAATTGGCTATACAATTTGGGAAGTGGTGTGTGGTAGCAAAAAAATGTCATTGTCACTAACATGGCATTTAATTCTTTCCCGATTAAGTGCTTTTAATACTCTGCAGACAACTAACCTTGATACGTGTCAACATTCCGGTGACTACCTCGACTGTTAGAGTAATCATACTTTATGCTTATTAATTAAATCACTTTGGTTTAATTAATTAAGTCATTTATTACTCTATTTACTTAAGCTATCTTTTAGGTGCATTATAATTAATATATTTATTAATTATAATGTGCAACCTACCTTTTTTTTTTGCTTTATAGCTTTAGGGGTTTATTGTTCACCTATATGGTTGAACCCTTTGTACTTTCTTTTTAGACAATTCACTTATTGGATCATAATAGAAATTTTCTCTTTGCATGTCCATAAGATGTCTCTGGCTTTTTGGCCTCCATGATTTTTCTTGCTTCTGTGCTTTGCTTCTTCCATGTGACAGGGTTATGCATGCAGGTGTTCTTGGGAGATTAGTATTTCACCTAATCTAACATGGTATCAGAGCCATCTTGCTGCTCGCTGTTCGTGTTTTGTTGAAGTGTTTCAGAAGCAGGTGGTTTTCAAGGGTTTCAGGAGTTTTTTTTGTGGATCTGGGGGGGAGCCGAAATTTGGCTCACCTTGGGCAAAAACGGACACCACCATTGTGTCCGGAAGGCCCAAGAACCCCTAAATCCATATAAAACTTATCCATTTTGGACACAGTGGCATCTGAGGCAAAAAAATTTTGCATACCAGGGCCGTACGACCCTGGCACGCACTCCGAGACGGCGGTTGTCAAAAAAATTTTTTAAAAAAATAAAATTTTGGGCGGCCACCAGCGCACCGCCAAGCGGCCACCACAGAGCCGCCGCCCGCTGCCCGCCGGCCCGCCCACCGCTGGCTCCTCCGTCGCCCCGCTGGCCTCCTCCGCCGGCCCCCCTCCGCGGCCCGCCCAGCCACCGCCCGGCCCGACCGCCACCTCGGCTCCGCCCGCGGCCTCCCCTCCGCCCGCTCAGCTCCGCCGGCCGCCCGGCGGGGTTTTAAGCCCTGCGGGCCCTAGCGGCGGTCACATGGGTGACCGGGAGCCTCCTGGTTTAGCCCTCTGCGAGCGCCATGTGCCCGGGGGCTCTGTTTTTTCAACCCCAGGGGCTTAAAACTCTTTTTTGGTGCTTTTTTGGGGGTACCTGGCCTTTTTTGCCATATCTTCTTCATCTGGATGCGTATTTGGGAATTTTTTATATCATCGGAAAGCTCTTTCAGAGACAAACGCAATTATGGAGGTTTCTTTTCAATTTTTTTGCTTCGTTTTTCGTACCATGCCTTCGAAGGTAGGACTGCTTTTTTGCCTTCCTGGAGCACCTGATGCTTTTTTTGGCATAACTTGCTCATACGGAGGAGTTAGTGGGCGAATGAGACATCATCGGAAAGATGATTCCGAGACGGTCGTTTTATACGCAGAGCTTTTTTCCAGATTCTTCTTCCATTTTTCGCACCAGGCTGTTGAATTCAGAGGTTTTCTTTTTTAGGTGCCTGCCAGAGCACCTGTCACTGTTTTTGCCGTAACTTGAGCATACGATGGCATTTTTTGCCAAACGAGATATCGACGGAAAGCTAGTTCCGAGACCTTTCTATTTTTTTCAGTTTGGTTGTTTGATTTTTCCGTTTGCAGGGGTTTTTTGCCAGTCAAAGTCACGGGTACTTTTTGCATTCTGGACACTATATCTCTCACATCCGGGCTCAGTTTTCAGCAAACTTGGTATTTTCGGAAAGCTGGTTCAGTGTGCTATTCAGTGGCAGAGGTTATTCTTCCAGATTCTACTCCAATTTTTCACTCCTCCGTGTTTGGCAGTTTATGCCCTCTGGTGGAGTGCTTGGTTCTACAGGTCCGGGGATCTCTTCTTCTGAGTTCATAGCTCACTCTTCTTTCTGTCTTTTGAGCATTGTATGCTTCTCTTCTGTTGCATTCTTTTTTCTGTAAACGCACTGAGATAAAGTGCCTGCTTTTGCATTTTGGTATCTTGAACACTATGTGTTTGTTTGTATACGCACTCAGTTATAAAGTGCCATGGGGGGATTCTGATGCATTTGCCACTATAGGCGCATCCACTCTTGTCAAGTGAGCGTACCTTCCATGACATTAGCCCATGTAGACTGTGTCTATGACACTTCCCTTTATCCTGTGCTTGTACCTTCTTTTGCACATAGGTGTTCCTGTTTCTTCTTCTTGCAGATGTTTCTGGCATTGCATTTTAGTGTTCCTGTCACCCCGTTCAGCATTATGGGGGGGTTCACCTGTTGGCTCTATTGCTTCCTTGGTTTGGTTGAGTGATCTACGTATTCAGTTTTTGTTCCTATGTACTAGGCGGATGCAGTGGCTAGGCACCTATGCATTTCGGTGAGATGGTTCATCTACTATATAGACACTCATTCATTCCTATTTTGGAGGTCACCTCTTTGATTGATCAGATCTTCAGACTTTGTCTTCTCTACCTGGTCATGCACTATTTCAGTGGGGGTTCCAGCAGTATTCTTCTGACAGTGTTTGCAACTTCATGCTTCGGAGATGCTTCATGCTCTTTCTTGTTCCTTTCTTTGGGACATTCCCTAGATTGGAGGCTTTGTTTCCTTCATCTAGTTTTTTTTCTTGTACTTGGGTACCTGATCAGGCCTTGTTGCCGGGACCCATTTTCTGCTTTCATAGCTGTGCTAGGTTAGCTTCCCTCTTGAGCTACGCTTAAGGGGGGGTGTTAGAGTAATCATACTTTATGCTTATTAATTAAATCACTTTGGTTTAATTAATTAAGTCATTTATTACTCTATTTACTTAAGCTATCTTTTAGGTGCATTATAATTAATATATTTATTAATTATAATGTGCAACCTACCTTTTTTTTTTGCTTTATAGCTTTAGGGTTTTATTGTTCACCTATATGGTTGAACCCTTTGTACTTTCTTTTTAGACAATTCACTTATTGGATCATAATAGAAATTTTCTCTTTGCATGTCCATAAGATGTCTCTGGCTTTTTGGCCTCCATGATTTTTCTTGCTTCTGTGCTTTGCTTCTTCCATGTGACAGGGTTATGCATGCAGGTGTTCTTGGGAGATTAGTATTTCACCTAATCTAACATCGACAATTCTTCTTCCTTCAAGAAATGTTGGCCAAAATTAAACCTCAACCATTGATCTTGGATCATCAGATAGTCTGAGTTCTCAAATAATACATTTAACATAATTACAGTGGTAGTGGCAAAGATTATGGTAGTGGCAAATAATACATTATGCTTCCATAATATAAGGTCAAACAACCACGTCTTTAAACCATCACTTGCCAGTTGCCAATAATTTATGTATGTTAGGTATGCTAGGTTAGGCTACTTATTTCCCATCTTTTGAAAATCGCCAATAATTTATTTATTTTTCCATAATTAACAAACGATTAGCCAATACAATTATTTTTTCACCCTTCAAAAGAAAAGTATTTGCCTCAAATATTAAAATTTTTTACTTGAAAAGAAAATTATTCGCCTCAAATATTATAATTTTTTACTTGAAAAGAAAATTATTCGCCTCAAATATTATAATTTTTTATTTGAAAAGAAAATTATTCGCCTCAAATATTATAATTTTTTACTTGAAAAGAAAATTATTTGCCTCAAATATTATAATTTTTTACTTGAAAAGAAAATTATTAGCCAGCAATTTATGAAATTTTAAATCGGGGGGAAAAAATCGCCAATACAAACTATGAAAAATCATGGATTTGGAAAAAAAAATCGCCTAGATTAAAACAAATTACCCCCTAAAATAATGTACGATTCACTAGGACTTTACATTGTTTCCTAAAAGGGGGTTTCTTAAAGTTATCCCTGGTGTGAGCTTGGTTCTCAATTCCTATTGGTTGAGGCTTTTTCCTCCCATGTGGTGTTGAGAGAAAATAGGAATTATTTAATTGATTTTATTTAATTTGTTTAGCCATGTGTACCCCTTAAATGGGTTGATTTGATTTAAATTAAACTATGTCATTAATTAGATTAATTGCACATTGATATGATTTATCATGATTTAATCGATTTAAATTGAATTAATGAATTTTGATTTTTAATTAAATTAAATTAAGGCTTGATTTGAATTTTGATTGGCTAAATGCTTGTTTTGATTCAATTGCCTTGATTTTGCCTTAGTTTTGCCTTGATTACTCATGTGATTAATCATGTCCACTTTTCGGTGATTACATATATGCTAAAGTCCATATCTGCATAAATTAAGATGCATTAGGATATATTTGAGAAAGAAGTCATATTGCATATTTGATGTGAAGCATCAATATTTAAGTTCATAGTGATTGAGTCACTAGTGTATGCCGAGCTCCTATGATAGCCAAGATGTAATATGTACCGAGTTGAAACTGAATGGTATTATTGACTGAGCTCTTGTTAACTGAGTCTACATAAGAAGGCCGAGATAGTTGTATACACCTACCCAATGTACATATCATTTAATGAAGCCCTAATCCAACTATTTGGTGTCAATAAAGCAGAATGTTACCATTTATTCTAGAATGTTACCGTTTATTCTCACCAACTATTTGAGAACTTGCAGAGCGATTTCAAAGAAATCAATCAGACCTATTTGTGCTAAGTGTAATTAGCGAAGATCTTTATAGCATGCCATTGACAAACATCTAAGGAATGTTTAACAAGGTATTTACCGAGTAACTCCAATTCATAATTTGAACCCTAAATTTCAAAGATATGGCATCTACATCATCTGTTGCAACCATGAAGCAAGGAAAGGAAGTATTAAACATTCAACTTGTAAGGAACGATGTGTGCAAACTACAAAAAATTCAAGTCATTCTTGAAAGTGCGGTAAAGGGAGATCTTATGGGTGCCCTATCATCGATCCCACCTAAGGTATTGATGATTAACGATGTACAAACATGCTACATGTGTGTACATTGGAGAAATAGGAGACTACAAGTGGAGGGAAGCATATGAAAACCTATGTAATAACTAAGTGTTGAAGGATGAACACCAGAAGGTTGCACAGAGAGGGTTAGTATGTGTCCTTGACTTCCCGCAGAATTTTAAGGTTGAATGGATAAAGATTGTATTGAGTCAAATACATTACATGAAGATATGGATGGATGGTGGACCAACCAAGATTACAAAGGATATGATACACCGGGTCACTAGTTACCCTAGTCTTACAAGGAAAAAGACAATGAGATGCCAGAGTAAGGAAACTATACAAGAAAACTCTCAGGCAGTATGGAACAAAAGAGGGCTGACTATCTCTACAATCACTGATCTAGAAATAGATTTTACAGTGAGACTGATTGCTCACAAATTCTACCAATATAGTAGGCTAGATGGTGTTCCTTGTATAGTGGTTGACTAGGCATGGAAGATGGTGAAGAAATATCATACTTATGATCTTTTCGAGCTACCATTGACCCAGCTTGCCGAGAACCTCACTTCTATCAGAAAGGCAAAGAATTCAATGTGTAAGTTTGGTTCTCTGCTCACTTGTCTATTCTTTTATGTTCAGAATAGTTTTCCTACCATTGGTGATGTTGTATGGAATAAGGACCGACTAGTCACCCAATAGATAAATGAGTTCATTGATCAATTAGGAGATAATTTTGAGAGTGTGATGGATAGTTATTTTGTAGAATTCAAAAAGAAAATGAGGAAGAGGAGTAGGATTCTTGTATCCCTAGTGGAGAAGTACTATAATGATATATGTTTCCTAGTGGATACCAACTTCACTTATGCTCAGGTAGTAACATCGAGGGTATCAAGGCTTAGGCCATTACCTTATGAATTCAATGTAGATGAGACAACGACAGCCATAACTGCCTTACTAGCTAAGGAAATAGATAGAAAAGCTAAAAATTTTGGGACTTATGAGGAGGCTAAGTCTAAGATAACCATGGGGTTGAAATCTGCAACCATGGAGAGAAAAAGGAAGAAGTTAGTTAAGAACCTAAAGAAGATGCTATGAGAAGGAGAAGAGGAAAATGCACCACTTGAGTTGACACAAGGACTAGGTGAAGATAAGTCTAGTGAGTGAAAAGGGAATGAAGAGAAGGAGATTGAAATTACAAAGAAAGGCAAGAAGGCATTAGTTGTCGAGCTTGGCAAGAAATAACTACAGAAACCAAAGCCCACTCCTCCTACAGTACTTAGACCAAGAAAAAGGGCAGCTTCTACTGTCACAACTTTCAAGCCACAGAAAAATACCCCAGGCATTAGGAAAGAGGAAACCAGTTCAAGCTAAGGCTGTGCCGAGAAACATAAGGAAGAAACCAAGAAGGAACCTAATCTTGGAGAAAGATAATGATGAGGAAATGGATATTGATGAAAATACAAAGGTTGAGGCATCATCACAAAGAAGACAATTGAATTTGGATTTTAAGAGCACTCTTGGATTAGCAGGGTTTAAACAAATAAAGTTTGAAAAATTGAACAATGACGATAAAGAGAAATTGGAAGAGGCCATGCTTGAGATGTTGTGTACATTCAAAATGACACCTCTACATATGGGGAATCTTATCCCTAAAGAACTATACAAAAGAATAGATTAGAAATTGTAGTATGCCATGATGACTGAGAAATAGATAAGAGAAAGTACTCTAGCTCAAGTAGTGTCAGATCTATCCCCTGAGTACATAAAGAAATATATGGAGCAGTATAGAAACAAGTTTGTACCCAAGCTTTGATCATACTCTATTCTACAACATAAGGTTGAAGATATTGTGCAACAGAGCACAAGGTTGTGGAAAATCATTTTTGGACTAATAATTGACAAGAGTTCACAACCAAGTGAAGGTACATCCAGTCGAGTGGAGTTAGATAACAAGGAAGAAATTGGTGACTACAAAATGTAGAGGAAGAAGCAGGACATAAGGTAGAAGTGAGTGAATCACAAGATGTGATCACAATTGTGGATATCACTAAGGATACCCCAATAAAAACAAATGTATTAACTGAGGAGGAAATTCATAAACAAATACTTGTCGAGGAAACCTCAGATAAGTTTCTACTGAGCACCAATCCAGTACTAATTCAAGTACAAGATTATCCAAGGATTGAGAGTACATCAACTATGGACACTACACCAATAAGCCCTCATATGGTCATAGTTGAACATCAAGCCTCACAGAGTACCAGTGCCGAGAAACAAGACAAGTCAACAATCACATCTGAGAACACACCTGCCTAGGAGGAAAAGAAAGAACAAGCCGAGGAGGGTCTTAAAGAGAAATTAGATAAGTTTTCATTAGTTATAAAAAGTTATCATGCGGAGGAAAAGAAGAAGATTGAAGAAGAGATAGCAAAGGAAAAACCAGAGCCTAAGGAAAAAGAAGCCATGAAAGCTCTTATACAGTTACCGAGTGGGAATACACCAAGGAAGAAATCACAGAAGAAGAAGGAGAAATCTCCTAGAACATAGGTTACACTTGATGAAGTTATAGTGATTCCTAAGTGGGACACTAATAACTTATGAGAAAATGTAGATATTGCAAGATCTCTTGAAGAAGAAGAGAAAAAAAGAAGAGCTGAGAAGAGAGCATTAGCAAAAGCAAGTCTTACATGAGATTAAAGAGATATTTATTGAAGCTTAAATGAAATGGATGATGTGAATGAGTTAGCATCTATCTTGGATCAACTAGTACAAATTGTTAAGAAGGTGAATAGTGATGACATCAAGTCAAATGATAAAATTATGCAGTGGTCTCAGAGAAAGTTTGAGACCAAGGTACTTAACAAGGTTTCCACTAAAATAGCAGTGAAACAGGTAGAACTTTCTGCCTTAGTGACAAACGTAGAGGAAGTTGTGTAGAATCCTCATTCTCTGTACAAGAAGTTATGTAATGTTGAAGGGTTCACTAAGGAAAATCAAGATTTGATTGATAAACTACAATTAGACTTAAAGTCTACTAGTCATTCACTAAGCATGGATGCAAGCTCCGGCTCTATCCACTTCACTAGATTGCTACATGCTCAAGGAAGATTAGCCGAGTTGATGGATAATGATGGACAAATAAGGGCTAAGATAATTTATATATAGACAATGTTGACATGTCATCTAGAGGTTATGCAGAAGGAATTAGCAATGACAAAGGAGTTAGTATAGAGAGACCCTCATCTGTCTATTGTCGAGAGCCTAGTTGATCTAGCTATTGAGCTAGAAATTAAGACACGGGTTTTGGAGTCTGTCAAGTCAGGATGGGATAATGCATTAGGTATGATAATGCAGCTCCATAAACCATTTTTGGATCAATACTTCAATACCCCTACACCCCAACAAATTCAAGTGAAAAAAACAAGGGTGAAATGATATGCCATGACAGAGTTCAAAGGAGAAACAGGGGAAATGACAGGAGGAAATGACAAAAAAGGATAAGTGAATTGAAATGCTACATACAGAGGAATACATGAAGGAATGTATATCATGGTATGACATACTATTTTTTAATGTGTATATATTCAGCTGTATGTCAAAAGATTTATGTATATATGTGTAGAATCTTTTGAAGACTGAGTCAAAGTCTTAGGGGGAGTATTCATATCAAAGTTTTTATGTTACTAAGTATTCTTGTTGTAATGTAAATGTCATGACAAAGTGTTTTTGCCACTAATGTCAAAGGGGGAGATTGTTGATCCCTAAGATTTGTTTTCTATTAGTGTCTTACACTTAGTCATTTTCTAGGCAAGGTTGGTCGGTCATCACTGCGACCAAGCCATCTAGTAAAGCCTGAGTTATGTATAGACTTGTGTCATGTACAATTACCGAGCAGTAGTTACTACTGAGCAAGTTAGAGGTCATCAAGTACTTCAATAATAGCTGAGAATTTTATGTCGAGTTGTGTAGATATATTAATGTCGAGCACCAATATATGAAGAACAGTTAATGCTAAGTGTCAGAGACTTCATATGCCAAGCAAGCCAGATTTGACATATGTGTTTGTAATGGCACAAACACTTAGGTAAACCATTTTGGCTGACATCTATATAATATTTAAATTTTGTTGAGGAAATCACGGAGGTAATTATGCCTTAGATCTGTAATCATTAATCCTTATGTAATCTATATAGCCAATCATATTTAGGGAATGCTTAAGCAACATAAGTAGAGAATCTAGATTATTGATCTTGATCTAGGAGGATATTTTGTTATCTATATAAGATGAGATCTGAACACTAAAATGATGTAAGAGAGTATGAAGGATCTCACATACAGAATAGAGAAGCATTTTGATGGAGGCAGAGATCAGTAAAAGTGACCGAGCAAGGTAGTGAAGGACATAACATAGATATATTTGATTAACGAAATCAAACTAGTATTGGAAGAAGAAGATATGTTATCAACATCACAGTGCAAACTGAAGGATTAGGTACTGAGTCATTTTAGCAGGTGAATCAGGGTAAATCTCTTCACAAAGTGGTCCTCACAGGCCTAAGTAAATCTCTTAATCGAGTGCTTACTTTGTTGTAAGTTTAAATCCTTTTACCAAGGTAGATTGAATAAGTCTATAAGCTCTTAACATGGCAGAACCCTCACAGGGTAGATCATTATTTTATGATCAAAACTTTGTAGCCCTAATAGGAAAACTTTAATACTATAGTAGTGAAGATTTGTGGGTGTCATCCCCACCCCAATTTTACCTTTCAAGGGTTTCTGGGTAACCAAAATCTTTGTGTTATGTTTTCAATTTCATGGATGAAGATTAGAATGTTAGATCTATTTCAGTATTGAATTTCATGTTTATGGTATGCAAGTTAAATTTATGCCAAAGTGAAATTATTAGTAGATATCCAATTCACCCCCCCCCCCCCCCTCAGTATCTCACTTCCCATCTTAGATTTCAAACACACACACACACACACACATATAATAATTCAAACAATTGAAAATGAATTAAATAATCTTATATGATCAATTGTATTTCTTTAGACAATACAAAAATGGGCATTATTTTAAATATAAGTCACTAGAAGTGTTCACAAACCATCTTTATCTTTCCAACCACATGTAGGGTTATGTGGCAGAGACTATATAGGAAGTAACTCCTTTTGTTTTTTTTTCCATAAATTTCTCCTTTAATAATAATCATCTCTTAGGAATCTAATTGAGAGATATGTGCTAGAAGTTTGTGAACATAGCTATTTGCATGTTAAAATGAAGAATTAAAACTTGTGAATTCAGAAATAACTTTGGGACAATGACATCTAAATATTCAATTTTTTTAAGGAACTAGTTGTGAAGTTATGAGGATATGTTTGGCTCATTAGCGAGGAAATGTAGTTTCCTTTAATGCATTAAAGTATAAATTAGTGGTTTGGCGAGAAAGATATGTAACCAAGTAAATGAACTAGGAATAGTTTTAATTCTCTTGTGAAAATTGTAGTGGAATACCACTCTTTATTTCTTATTTTTTTAAATATTTGAAATGTGTTAATATATGACTGCATTATGGAAAATGGTATGCAAAGAAATTGATGCTCTCTGATTATTAAATCAAATTGTTCATGTGTGGGACTATATGCAATATAATTGTAGTTGGAAAGACATCTTAAGATAAAATCTAGTTGTATAGTTGTATTATAAAATCATTTTTATTTGTATTAGAAAGAGTCATGGTTTCTCTTTTTGATGAATTGTTGTCATCTCATTGGATTTTGGGAAGACTCTGAAGCATATTAGGTAAAATTGTTGTGTATGCATCATAATAGGTGGATTATTGTATGTGTATGTCATCTAGGAATTCTATATGCTTATATATTGATATGACAAAATCCATAAGTTGTTTAAATAGTAAGCTTTCATGAATTGATTCAAATGTGTTTCATGGTTAATGAGATTAGATATTTGCAATTCATAATATTTGTCTCCCTCTAAACATTTTTATTTGGATAACTGGCATAGCAAATCCACTTATGTGTGATCCTATATATTCTCATGCAAACTTGTGTGCCCATGTACATGTGAATTATTTCTAATGTATACAATATATGATAGTATTTGATGTTTTGGAACTATAAAAGGAAGTATTCCTCGTTCATATTGAGCACTAGATTAATCATTTCTTTGTAAGAATAATAAAATGAAATCGTGAGTCATTGTGGAATTGTGATGTGCTAATGCCGAGGGAAAATAGCTTTAAAAGAAGATGTTTGATTTTCTTTTCTAGATATAAAATTTTCATAATGTGCATGGCATGTATTGAGAATACTGAGCTCCATGAAGAGATATGCTAAAATAGTGTGGTGACATCTTGATCTTTACTACAAGTATATTTGCCAGGTATGAGATGGTATCACAATTCTAAGAAATGAAATGGTAACTAAAGAATACATTGTTTCTCTCTTTCATTTATTTAGGAAACATACATTGGTGTGTCCTTTATTATTATATTAGTAGATACATATCTTGGCACACAAATCCATTACTTCAGTCAATTTTACTTTGTTGGAGTACTTCTAGTTGGGCTAGGTATCTTTCATGTCAGGAAAGATTCTGGAGAAGCATAAATGCTTCATGGTAGGGTGGAAATGCACTCCTACAATATTCTTTCCCTAATGTTTTGTGTGAAACAGGTGTCTGGAGCTCCTATCAGGAATGTATTCATGTTTAGCAAATTATAAGTTCCTTGTAATTGAATAGTTGCCTATTGTAATTAAATTTTCAAACTTATGTTAACCTCTTAAATTCATGTTATTGTTGCACTTCGACGGTTTGGTTGAAGTCTCTTTTTGAGTTGTTATTTAGACAAGTTGGTCAAAAAATTTATATTGAGTTGATGTAACATCTATTATTGTGATTATGTTAGGGCACTCAGCAGATGGTCGACATTCCACTTTTCTTAAGCACATAAGTATTCCCTATTTTTTTTTGCAATTTTGATCATAATTGTACTTTTATTCATATATTATAGGGAATCTATTTATATCTTGTCAATTTATGCATTTGACCTTTGACTTGTTGACTAAATCCTCAGTCTTTATTATTTTTGTTGATGTGGCATTTGTGTCGAGGAAGGTCTATCTTTACACAATTTCATGTTGTCTACTCTTACAACAAACATTTTGAAGTCTTGTTCAATATTTTCAAACCTGTTCATGGTTGTGGAGGACCTTCTCAGACCTGTTGCTTGGTCTGATACTTGTGTAACGTTGATTGGGGGTGGTGCATTAGGTGTTACTCTATTGAGATCTTCTCCTCTTCCTAGCATTAAGTTGGTTTTGGTGTTTGCAGAGGGTGTTCCTATGTTGACAATGGTAATGTGGTAGTGCTAGCTAGGATCCATGCTTTTGCACTTTGACACTCTTCAGAGTGACCTAAGTCTATTAAGCCTCTTTTTGGTGGGTGAAGCTTTGCTAGAGTTGCTAGCTCTAATGTTGTTATTCCTCCCAAGGTGAAATCTTAACCTTTGGCTTGTGCCAAGACCTCCCCATGGTGGTATGTGTCTTGGACATGGTGGAAAATGTGGAGTACTTCCAACATTGCAGGTTGGTTTGTAGATTTTTTGGTTTTTGGCCTTCTTTATTGAACAATGATTCACTGGGTGACAAATTCTTGGAGACCCTTTGTTTCAAGTAACATTGAGCTTTTCCCTAGTACTAAGGGATTTTTTATTGCTATTTTTCCTTCGTTTGAGGAACAAGATCTAGTGATGAGGAAGTTGTGGGCTTTAGGGAATCACTCTCTTTTGTCCAAACCTTGGGTAGTCTCCTTCAACCCTTTGACTACACCACTCAATGTGTGTCCAATGTGGGGTCGTCTTCCCAATCTTCCTCTTCATTTCTGGGATAATTCTTGTTTTGAGGCCATCGACATCTCTATTGGCTATTTTCTAAAGATAGATGATACCATGACCACCATGGGTCTCTTTACCTCTGCACATATTTTGGTTGACATTGATATCTCTGCAACTCTTCTTGGAGATGTGGTTCTTGTGGTGGGAGATAGGCCATGGACACAATTGGTGGATTATGGGGCCCTCCCATTTCAATGTCACTTGTGCTTCTATGTTGGTTTCACCACTTGTTTTTCAAATAAGGTTTCACCACCTAATCCCCCTTGTGACAAGGATTCTAGTGATAGTATCACCTGAATATATATTACATAGTCTATTATATATTCTCAAATATTTATTATATTATACTTAAATATATATATGCTATAAATAATTATACTTAGATATATATTACAATATATTTTCATATTTCTAATACAATCTTATTTTCTAATATTAAAATTATAATTAAGCCGATAGGATTTATGTGGGAGCTTTGCTCCCAGAAATAACATTTTTATCCCGAAAAGTTGTCAGCCCTCTTGTCGGATTTCTTTTTCGGCAATGTAAAGTTGTTATTCCTTTTCTTGGATAGTTTTTGTTTTCGGACAATAGAAAATAACAACTTACCTTTTTTTTTGTCAAGATTCTAGAACTTTTTTAAATGTGTTGGAAACTTACCTATTTATGATGTTGCATGTCTTTATGATTTTGGTATTCTATTGATTATTTTCTTAGCTTAACATGTCTTGTTGAAGGAAACTTTGGTTCATTTCTTGTTTTTACTATGCCTTGTTATTTTTTTTTGGAGAGGGATATTATGTTTGAATATGTGGTTTCTGGTTATTTAGGAGCTAGGTTTCTTTTCATCAATTTTTTTAAATAATGTTAGGATTTAGTTTGGGCTCATATTTTTTGTTGCTTTTACAATCCTAAGCCAAATTTGATCATTCTCTCCATTTCTCTTTTTTTCCCTTTTATTTAGATTGTATAAAATATTATTTTTCACTATGATTTTCAAAAAAAATGTCATCCATTTGATTCCGTATTTGAATAAATGCATGAATCTATTGCTTTATTTTTTACAGCTAACAATCAATTCTTTTAAGAGACTTCGGTTTTTCTTACTTTGAAGATTGAAATAAGTTAAATTATTTTGGATGGATTTCTTAAATCACTATGAGTGAATAAATGTATGAATTGTGGTTGGATAATTCTAAAATAGAGGGGTGAGAAAACATGAATTTTTTTTTATATATGACAGTTTAGATAGGCCTTCGTTTGAGCTTGTCTGATGAAGCCTATGTTTTGACCTGAGATTGCATCTTCCTTCAATTTGTCACATAATATTTTTAAAGATTTTTGGGTTTCTCGAAAATCTTTTATGTTCATATTTAAGGGTTGAATTTTTTAATGTATACCATGAATTTTATGAGTAATCGTGAAAAATAGGTAAACAACCATAAATCTTATCATTATAAATTTAACTGATAAATAAATCCTTTTGTTCAAATTTTGACTTTATGGAAATTTCTAAGAAAAGACAAAAACTATGGCTTTTTTCTTTGATTGCTCCATGCCACAATAGAAACTTTCATATTGGCTAAGACATGCAAAGATTCATATAAATTGGTGTTTTAATTTCTTTTTTTTCTTTTTTTTTTTGATTGGTAAAAGGCCGAAGCCCTAGACATTTTTTATTAATATAAATAGTTATATTACAATGTGACCCCGCTCACTGCAGGCGCTGGTAGGAAAGAGCAGGGCTGAGAAAACCTCCAGCCTTGCTTGAGACCATAGGTCCTGACCTTATACAAAAATTTACATGGGCATACCCACGACTCGACAATTGTCGAGATTTGTTAAAATACATATTTTCCATAGGCATACCCATGGCTCGATACCTATCGAGATTTGTACATATTTTACGTAGGCATACCCACGTCCCAAAAAAACTCTAGATTGCTTTTTTTTAAATCATGAATTATACATAAAATGACAATTAGACAAGGATTACATCATTTGTATAATTGAAGCAGAGTTTCTGATCCTCCTACTATGTCAAGTATATGTGTTGAACATCCAAATGATAGTCCTTCCTGAAAAAAACAAGACAAAATTCCTCCGAGACCAAGGTTAACCTGCATCAAGATAAAAATTCTACATCTCAGCTACATAACCTATCTAAGAATATTTGATATTGACTATGAAGCCTGTAGTTAAACACTTTTATTATTGACAATATAATACTAAAAACAACTACTATTATGATTAAAAACCCTTACCGCTAAAGATTAACAATTCCTGCCACGAGAGTCTTAACATTTTAGGCATATTTACAGTAGAACTAAATATACTCCTCAGTACTATACTAGTGCTCTGACTAATTTCAAGTCATACCTGGCTAACTATCGGAAAGAAGATAATAGCAGAGTTCATTATGGGCCTCTAATATTTACATCATTCAGAAAAAGCTGCAATGATTTCCAATCTCCTCAAATTGTAAGGCAAAAAATAATTAGTTTAAACATATGGTTATATATATATGTAGATTATATATATGTAACCATGTGTTCATACCCTTACCGAATCTGTGAGATCTTCCGAGGCTTATCCAATATATAAATATATATTTGCAAAGCTCTATATATTAATATATGTATACTGTCATCAGTATACCTATATTTATGACTCTTATATATAAAAGTAACAAGAAAGAGAAGAACGTCCAGTACCTTAAGCCAAACATACTCTAAAGCCCTATTAGTTATTATATATAAGCCATTTTGAAATACTCATAGGAGGAAGCTAGAATTTATATATAAATATATATATACAAACACCCGTATATATATGTATATATATACACATTTATATATACCATAAAAACATATGTCCCTGTCTCTTGATACTACATTCTCAATTAAGGAAATGATTCAATTGCAAGTTTCCCATTAAAGCAAGTAATAACTTTATTTGTTGCTCAATACATCCCTAGTTCTTATCATACATGTATCCTGTGCTGAATGTTCCAACTTAATTTTAAATTTCCTAGCTGAATTATTTCCTCTTTTAGATTGTTTTTTGGAGATGATCAAATGTATATAAATATAGATATACTGTTAACATATCTATATTTATATATATTAAACTATAAAAGGTAATAGGATTGAAGACTTCTTGATTCTGATCTTGCAAATTGTTATATCTTAGCTTTAGGCATCAGTATATATATCTATATATACTATTACTAGTATATCTATATACCTAATATATACTCTGACTTTAGGATCCTTTAACTTAATATAGGAATACCAATTGTGACTAGGTTCTGTACTGTATTCTCAAATGCATGCAATTTTACTAACTGTGCCTCATCTTTTGCAACACGAAATGCTTCCCTGAGTAAAAACAATGCTTAGAAGACCTTGCTAGCTTAAAGTAAGATAAGATGGTATATACATACGTTTATATATACATATATATAATGTGCATATATATAAGCATATGTACATACCATTATCCTATCTGAGGACATCATTAATATAGCACTTAGCAAGGTTTGTTAAGAAGAATATGAATATATGTATATACCTATACATATATTCATATACTCTTACCCATGTCTAGCTGTGTAGCAAAATAGTAAAAGTATCCATTGACCCCCTTCCCAGGGGCATCACCTCAGGGATTTTATTAACTCCTTACAGTAACATAATTAACATGACTTAGTCCATATAATGATAAGAAATTAGCTATGAATACCTTCATGTCAAAGGGAATCCGATCATGATTATCATTTCCAAGTATTTGCTCTAAGAGTGTATAATAATGTCAACCATGTATTATGGAGACGCCCTTTAATCTGCTGTTGTGAAAGTACTATTGCCCAAAATTTCCCTATCATTCCCTTTTTGGCCGCATCCTATTTGTTCCAAGAAATGCTCAAGTGTCAAAACCCTCTATGTTTTCTGCCTTTTGGCCCGAAAACCTAGTGTGTTTTCGACCTTCTCTCTGAAGGCTCAAGATGTTTTTGACTTTCGGTCCAAAAATTCTCTGTGTTTTCGACCTCCAGTTTGAAAACCCTCTGTGTTTTCAACCTTCAAGTGCGCAACTCCAACCAGGTGGGTCCTAGTTCCTCATAGCCGTGCAAGTGCAGTGGAGATTTGATGGCTGTCGCATAATCTCATGGAATCTTTCGAGCCCATGAGATCATACAATAATGGTCGGATTAGAATCTCAGTGGGTCCGCATTTTTTGAGTGAGGTGGCATATTTCCTAAGTGCGCTATCACGACCAGGTGGGTCCTAGTTTCTAACATCACCTCGGGGCCAATCAGCAGTCAAGCAAACAACAAGCTGCCAGCAGTTAGTGGTTAACATCTAACGGTTGGTCACATGATCGCATGGGCTCTTTCGAGCCCATGCGACCATGCGAAAAACCATCAACGATCATAGTTAAGGAGGTCACAACGGTTTTAGTGGTGCGGTTTCATGCTTGTCGCATGATCACATGCAGCTTCCCAAGTGCATGCGACCATGCGACAAGCCTCTAGCAGTCAGCAAGGACTATGACTCTGGCGGTGGGTCTGTGGACAGTGATGTATCCATTTGGACTGAGGTAAATGCATAGGATTCAGCATTTGATTCCACCTTTCTAGATAAATGCAACCTCTGAAAGCCATTTCTCGGTCACTCTTAATGTAGTAGGTGCTGAGTCTAGTGTCCATGTTTCCTCTATGAAACTATAAATAATAAAACTTTTTATAAACAACCGTTGTTCGGTTATTCTGGACTTTTCCAGAAGACTCCTTCCCTTGCTCGAGATCCTTCCGGACTTCACTCAAATAAGTGGGGTGGTATTTCTCTTTGCATAATACCCTTTTCCTTTGTTACCTGGAGCCTAGAGGCTACAAGCTAACATTTCGCATTCCCTAAATAACTTGATGGCGTTCACACCCGTGAACTGTCATTAGTATTTATGAATCCAAAACTTACTCTTGAAACAATATCTTCTTGCCTAGACGCTATTTATCCGGTTGGAAATTACCTATTAGTGAGTCTTAATGAAATGATCTCTAATCAATGACTGTACAAAGGTATAGGAGCATCTGCTATACATCATGAAGCTATATTTTCTTATATCGCACTGAAACATAAAACATCTCCTACATGGAGAGTCTCAAACTTTGATATTATGCTTACAGACATACATGCTTATCTATCATTATTATCATTGGCAGAATCCCGCTAATGATGATAATGATAACTTCCCCAAGCAAACATACAAGTAATGCACTAAGCTTCTAGCTTCAGCTATTATTCAATAAGTAATCACTAGTTGAAATGATAACAAGGAGAAAAAGGATTAATTTCTGATTCCTTGCCGATTCATGGTGAGCTCATGAGTATAAGAGATGATGATCCAAATTTATGCCTTGCTGGTAGCTTTTCACCATGGAAAGGGAAAACTGAGTGCATTTAATTATTATTATATTTGCAAGTGCTCTACTATTTATTATGCTACCTGTAAAAAAGGCTCTGCAAACACTCAATACCTGATGCACACCTCTAAATAAAAAGGCATACTATGTACAAAATATAAACCAAGTTTGTAGGTACCTACATCCCTTACTCTAATACCCCGGCCCATCCCTATCCTCCTTTCTTAGCTAAGTTTTACAGGTAATAATTTTTAGTTGCTTGGGGCTCTTCAAGCAAGGCCGCTAATACTAGTATCTACCTATAGCCAAATTTAATGTCTTTGGGCTAAATGACCTCCTATAATTTGTACTAATCCCCCTATAACTACTACAAACCTATTGTTTAGTAGAAATTCATATTAATTGGAATGTTACTGCATCTGTGTTGAAACCAAAAAAGTTTGTTAGAATATAAGCCTATGTAGATTATTAGATATACCGATCCATAATTGTAACTCTGTTGGCTCCTAGATTGGCTAGTTTATCTGCCTTTATATTACCCTCTCTATATGTGTGTCTTATTTCATACTTCGGGATCCCCTCGATAACTTGGTTAATCTCTTCTATTTTCGAGTTAAGGGACCAATTGGGAGTTTTCTTGTTTCGAATGGCACTGATGATAATTTGCGAATCTCCTTCGATAACTACTTTGGATAAGTTGATCCTCCTACACAATTTTAAACCTTCTAAGGCCGCTACGCATTCCGCCATGTTATTCGTGGAAGGATTTATGGGACTGGAGAACTTAGCGATGGCTTCTGACTTCCAATTGTGAATAATCCCCCCAATACCTGCAAACCCAGGGTTACCTCTAGAAGCTCTGTCAAAGTTAAGTTTATACCATCCCTCTCTCGAAGGGATCCATTTGCAAGAAACTCGGTCAGCCTTCACTTTGGGTCCCCCTTTGCCATATAGGGGAGGAATATCTAATTTTGGCCATTTTTCTCTGATTTTGTTATCCCAATTCTTGAATGCCTCTTCATAGCTTAGCTTGTTTCTGAGATTACTATTGATATTTTCTACTATTTATGCATCTATTTTATTTGTGATTGAACTCCATGGTAATTTTTGACCTGTGAAAATCCTCCTATTTATTTCTTTCCATAATTCCCAGGCAACTATTGCCGGGGAGATGGTCCATATATCCTTATATAGATTATCTTTATAAAGTGATGGCCATGCTTTAAGGTTACTTAATAGATCAATGTGGAGAGCAGACTTCTAGCCTAAACATTGATGAAGCTAATTCCAGCAGTTTTGGGCATATGGGCAATTGAGGAGGATGTGATTAACATCCTTAGATTGACTCTCACACATGGGGCATCTGGACGGCCCTTCAAAACCCAATTTCTTAAATCTGTCTGCTGTCATAATTTTATTTTGCAAGGCAGCCCATAGAAACATACCCGCTTTTGGGAGGCCAGATTTATTCCAACAAAGGTTCAGAGGGATATCTATATCATCCATCTTCTGTTCTCAGATAATGGTATTGTAGCCCTCCTTTACAGAATAATTACCATTCTTTGATCCTGCCCAAATCAGTCTGTCTAATCTATTTTTAAGTACAACTTCTCTCTTTTCTATTATTGACATAAATTTCTACTCCTCCTACCATACATAATCAATTTCTTCTAAATTGCTCCATTTATTACTCTCTTTCTTACATATATAATCCTTGAGAAAGATGTCTTTGACTCTTTTACATTCTTCCATAAACTCCATGGAAAAACCCAAATTGCTAAGGGGAGTGAGACCTGCCCACGAATCCTCCCAAAAAAGAACTTGATCCCCTACACCTACATCCCACGATAAATAGTTATTAATAATTCCTCTGCATTCTTTGATGAAATTCCATATCCTGGATCCTTTGACATGTGTGGAGGACTTGAAGATGTTGATGGGATCCACATCGAGAATGTAGTTATGTAATAATATCGACACCCATTTACATCTAGGTTCCTTATACATTCTCCATATAAGTTTAGCTCAGAGGGCTTGGTTTTTCCATAGAAGGTTTTTAATGCCGAGGCCTCCCTTAGAAATAGGTTTACATAAGGTATCCCATTTTATTAGGGCAAGTTTTTTGTCTTCTGATGGGCCTTGCCAATAAAATTCTCTAAACATTTTATCTAGGTTCTTTTTAATATTTATTGGTAAAGGGAGAATTGACATCTGGTACGTGGGTATGGCTGAAAGGACCGACTTGATCATAGTTGTCCTACCTACCTTTGTTAGCCATCTTCCTTTCCATGAGCTCTTCTTATTTTGGCCTTCGGTAATCACTTGTTGCCAGAGTTTGGAAGATAGGAGACCTTTATCCAGGTCAATGCCCAAATACTTACACAGAAACTTGCCAATTTTATAACCCATCAACTTACAAATCTCTCTTTCTACTCTCGGTGAGGTATTAATGAAGAAAATTTCTGATTTAGTGGGGTTAACCCACTGCCCTGAAGCTTTCATGTAAATAGTTAGGATATCTTTAAATGCTTTAGCTTCTTGACAGTTGGCTTGACTAGGTAGAATCATATCATCTGCAAACTGTTGGTGTGTGATATTTGGAATGTTTTTAGCGACCTGTAGACCTAAGATCTTTCCTTCCAAATGTCTCTTTGTTATAGATCTTCCCAAAGCTTCTGCCATGATTACATATAGAAAGGGGGACATTGGGTCCCCTTGCCTAATGCCCCTCGAGATACTAAAGAAGCCTTCCGGAGTGCCATTAATTAGAACCAATATCTTAGGGGTTGAAATACAATTAAAAATAAGATTGACCCATTGCTTAGAGAAACCGAAAGCTTCCATGCATTTGCAAAGGAATCTCCATTCTACTTTGTCATATGCTTTTTGAATGTCTATTTTCATAAACATACTTGGTACTTTTGTCATTTGAGTAGTATGGACTAATTCTTGTGCTATAATTATTCCATCCAGGATCGATCTATTTGCTACAAAACCTGTCTGTTCTTCATAAATTATATTGGGCAATAGTGTTTTAAGTCTATTTGCTAAGCATTTAGAGAGGATCTTGTATATTGTGTTATAGAGGGATATTGGCCTGAAATCCCCAGGATCCACACTTTCATTTTTCTTTGGGATTAAAGCAAAAAAGGTGTTATTGATTTCACTTGGCAGGGACCCCGCGTTCCTGGTAGCTTCCACTGCTTGCCATACCTCTTCCCCAATAAAATGCCAACACTTCTGGAAAAAACTTGCTTGAAAACCATCCGGACCCAGTGCTTTATTCAGGTGAAGTTGGAATACTACCACTCTGACTTCTTCGAGGGATAACTTATTCTTTAACATTTTATTATCGAGCTCTGTAATCAGTTTAGGAATGGCTTTAAGCATTTCATTTTGTGTTGAAAGGTCAAATGCTTCTGCACCATTGAGAAGGGTACGATAGAAGTTTGTAATCACACTCGATATTTTCTTAGGGTCCTCATTTATAAGCCCATCACTAGACTTAATTTTAGCTATTTTGTTGATGCTTCTATTACACTTAGTGGTGTTATGAAAATTTTTTGTATTGTTGTCTCCTTCTTTTAACCAAGACTCCCTATATTTTTGTCTCCAAAAAATTTCTTCTTTAAGAAGAATATCATTGTACTTAGCCATTAATTCCTTTTCTCTATGATAGCTTAGTTCGTCCATACCTTGTTCTATAACTAAATTGTTGAGGTCAGCTATTTCTTGCTCCAACTGATCCTTTTCTTCGAAGATATTATTAAAATTGTTCTTATTCCATTCTAATGCTTTATGTTTAATAATTTTTAATTTTGCTATTAAACAATACATTTTAGATCCTTTTATTGAAATTTGTTTCCACCATTCCTCCAAGAGATTTATAAACTCTGGGTTTTGGAACCACATAAACTTGAATTTGAAAGGACTTCTAGCTGGTTTGGAATCCTCTATAATAGTGAGCCTAACCGGAAAATGATCCGATCCTGCCTCTGGCAGAATCTCCGCGCTATACAATAAGTTACAGATTCCATCGTTCATCTTAACGAAGAATCTATCTAATTTTTCTTCTATATGGCTAAAACCTACTCTTCTATTGTTCCAAGTGTAAATGCCATTGTTTGTGTTTATGCTAATTAGATTATTGTCCGATGCCCATTTACTAAAATCCTTATGAGCTTGTGATATATATTGAGAACCCCCATATTTCTCTTCTATATCTAAAATAGCATTAAAATCCCCTCCAATAAAGAAGAGGGATTCTGAATTTACAGATAAAAAGAGGTGGATTTCCTGCCAAACTCTCCTCTTATCCTCATTAGGTATGGGACCATATACGTTAATTAAGTTGAATTTTAAATTAGACTTTAGACTTTTAATTTCTAGAGCCAACCAGTTACTATTATGGGATAAAGGTGTGGCTGCTAACTTCCTAGGATCCCATAATACTGCTAACCCTCTGGAAGTACCTATTGAGGTCGTGTACTCTGCTTTCCATATGCCTAATTTTTTGTTGAACTTGGAGCTTTCAACTTTATTAAGTTTAGTTTCTTGTAATAAAATAATTTTGGAGTCAAAATTTTTAAGGTATCTTTTAATTAATCTCTGCTTATTAGGGGCATTTAGTCCCCTAATATTCCATGTAGTGACTTTCATTGTTCATGGGGAAGGCACTTCCCCTTCCTTGTGTTCAGAATATCGGCTAATTTCTTTTGATTACCTGAATTTCCAGCTATGATTCTGAGTTCAACAGCTGATTTTCTCCCTCTTTTCTTTTTGATTCTGTTAATATTTGGTATACTAAGGCATCCTCTATTCATTGCTATTCCCAAATGTCTATTTTCATTAGTTATGCCAAAGATGCCTTCTATGGAATCTTTAACCATTAACATGTTTCCCGCTATACTGATGATCTTGTCCTACTGCCCTGCACTCACTTGTTCTGGTTCCATTTGTATATTGATCTCATTGTTATCTATAACCTCTTTACCATAGATCTCAATTACCTCATCTAGATTCTTTGGTATTATCACATTAAGGGATTCTATTTCTATCGGGATTGTTGTTTCTGGTTCCTTCCCCTTGTGTAGTGATTCAGTATCATTTATATTGCAACAGGGAACCTCTTTATTGGTTCCCTCATTTCTTGAGCCTTCATTTTGAATAGAAATAGGGTCCTTTTTTGGACTCTGTCTGTCTTCACCTTTATCCTTTGTGTTTATGTCATAGTCCCCTAGGAGCCTATCACCACTTTGATCAGGGGTTTTTAATAGTTGTATTGTTTCATTATTCTCCTTCTCTACCTGAACTAAAGTTGCATTGCTGATATATCTAATTATTGTTTCTCTCTAGTAATTTAGTTCCTCTAGATCAAAAATTTCATCCATGAACATTTTCATAAGATCCTCTACAAGAGATTCTCCTAGGCACTTTATAATTTGGTCTACTTCCTCATTACATTTTTCTTCGGGATCCCTATCTGTTGTTGTGGATGAGCCCTCTGGGTTCACCGATTGATCTGCTAATAAATCTGTATCATCTTTGACAGTCTTGCTTTCTATCTCTATCTGTTCTGTTTCCAAAAATAGAATACCCTCCACATTTGGGTTGGGCATACTGTTATCAGCTAAGTCTCCCATTTCCAAATTAAGAACTAGATTTCTATTGTCCTCCTTCTGCATTGCTCTATGAAGAGAGGGGGAAACGATTGCCTTTTCCTCTCCTTCTAAGGGGAAAATTCCTGTATCCTTAATCTCCTGTGGAAGTTTGTTTATCAATTTGCCCTGATCTTCCCCTAAAGTTCTAGGCTCAAATTGAGATATAGGTCTATCTGCATTATATTCTTTAGGTCCCTTTATATTGAAACCTCCCTTGCCCTTACAAAAGTGGATTTCATAATCATTGCTAAACTGATTTAATGGATTAGTGCTTGCTTGTTCTATATTGGTGGCTTTGTTAATTTCCATATAATCTTCTAAGATAATTGGGTTAACAATAATAGAGTTAGAATTGAAACTTAATTGTATAGGAGAGATATATTTTTGGTGGTAATCCAATTCTACAATGATTATCTGATCTATATGCATGTTTGTTGTTTTAGCCATTCTAATAAATCTACCAATCGTATTTCCTATATTGCAGAAAATATCCTAACTAGACAATTCCAATGGTACATTATTAATGGTTATAGCTTTTTCAACTTTAAAATTCTTCAGATACATGGGATTGAATAGAGGGATCCAATCAAACAAAGCAAAAGGAGTACTTCTAAATTTAAGACACTTTTTTCTTTTAATGCTATTTTTAATATCTATATTCTTGCAATCAATATACATGAAATTTTCCATGAGTCGAGAAATACTTACCTCTCCGGGAAGTAGTGATGTCAGCTCTGTGACTAAGACATTGATAGGAACCCCTGTACCTTTCCATATGAAGATTAAGCCCATGTCTGCAAGGTATTTTTGCTTTTGGACAACAGCATCACTATCTAGGATGAGATTATCATAGTGCATACCAACCTTTGAGATGCCTTTATTCAGATCCTTACTGCGCCTATGGGGAGGCGTATATGTGAGATTCTGGTGATTATTATTTTGCAAAATAGAGTATTGCCCATGTTGCTTACAATCAAACAAAGCGGGCCTTGCTAATCTTTTGCGATGCAGAGGGCTATAGATTTTGGTAGATGCAATGTTCCTCCAATCCCCCGCAAAGAAGGAAGGATTTTTGGCTATAATAGGGTAGGGTTTCCTTTGCTTAGGCTGTGCTATCACATCTTTCTTGCTCTGATGTGCTGGCACCCTATGCATTTGAACCCTAATTTCCTTACCTATCATAACTCCCTTCCTTTTATGTGGGGGCGAGTAAATGCCAAGTAAGTTTTCCTTCTTACTTAGTAAATCAAACGCATTCCTTAATGGTAAACTATTATCAATGTGAGCCGAAGTGGAAACCCTAACCTTATTCTTCCTTTTAACTGAATGCCATGCCCAATTTTGATCTATGAAGCACCCTGAGGTCACCTGTGCTGTAACTTTTCCTTCCCCCGAGCCTAACTGGGGTATATTGGCATTATGATCTGAATTAATTCTAGATTCATGAATACTAGCGTACCCGCTACTAAGCTTGGCCCTTAACACATACTTGGTTTTTGCAAACATATCAAGCTGGCTATCCAGAGATTGAACTGTAAAAATGTTAAATGTAGGTTCATTGTTCTTCCCTAATTTCTTAAAGCCAGTCGAAGCCTCTGCTAAGGAACTAAAGTTCTTTTCTTCAATCCCTCTTTCTTTTAGAGAAGATTCAGCCATGCTTTTCTCCTTCTGCTTAGTAATGAAACCCTTTAAGTGTTCATAATCTGATCGATACGATCTTTGGTCTGGTTCCCTACATTCCAACATTTTGTGCCCATATAACAAGCAATTGAAACAATAACCAGTAAAAACCTTGGCATCTCTATGTTCCAAGCTAGTGTTCGCATGAAAGCTAGCCTCAGGGGAAGAAGATGGAAGCAAGATGCCCTGCTTTCTTGCCCCCTCTTTCTGATGGAAAGGAGCCCTTTTCTAATCTGTCGCTGTTGCAGAAAAGACTTTCGCTGAATTCATATTTTCTTCATATCTCGCGCAATTATTTATAATTATTTTTATTAAATTGGTGTTTTAATTTCAAATTTATAATGTTATCTTTATTTTTACTTTAGGTATTTTTTTTAAAAAGTTCTATTTATTTTCTAATATTCAAATTATATTTTTGCACTAAGGTATATATTTAAATTATATTTTATCTTAATTAGAATTTTAATTACATTCCTCAAAATTTAGAAAGTGGAGTGAGAAATTGAATTTAGTATATCTATAAATGATATCAAGTTTTGAAATTGATTTTTTAATTTTAATTTATAATAGAAAAATCTTTACAAAAGTAAAAGAAAAGTCTGTTATAGAGAAAATATATTATCTAAATGAGAAAGATGCAACAAAAATTAGTTTTGCTTTCATTTTTTACTACCTTTTCTTAAAAAAAAAGGTAAAACCACCTTAATTCAATTCAATCTAAAAAATAATTTAAAAAGTTTCTTAATTTAATAAATACTAAATATTCTCTACATGTGACTAATAATCTATTTTAAGAAATATTTTTTTTAATTTAATAATTTTTTAATATATGTATTGATCATTTTGATTGTAATATATATAGAATACCATATAGCTCATCCAAAATTTTGAGCAAGGAAGTTGTTATACATATATATATATATATATATATATATAGTAGATATAAACCTACTTTTTTTGCTTAAGTAACTTTTATACTTGATGAATTATTTTAATTAAATTTATTATATATTTAGTTTGGAAAATATTCTCACTTTCTAATTATTTTATAAAATTAATTAAAAGAAACTTGCAATCTTAAAATTTAATAAAACAAAAATCATATTCTATTATAAAAAATTTCATTCTATTTTCATCTTGTACTATAAAATAGTCAATCCCTAACAAGGGTTTTCCATCTCATGGCAAGATCTTATTAGTACTTGCCGGTAGGCTAATTACTATTGTATCACTTTTTGAGTTTTTGATGTTAACAAGTGATTAAATGAACTCTTCTACACCAATGAAAATAAATTCTATTTACATTTCACTATTAATTTTAGATTTTTGTGTATATAGATGCAAAATCCCTATATTATCATATTCCTTATTATCGGCAACCAATTCAATTTTTTTTGGCAACTGTTGCTTGCTCTGTTGCACACTTGTTCACCCATTTTCCCATATTCTACATATTGTTGCCATTTTATCGGTATTTTCTTTATTTAATCTATAATTTCATATAGATGCAAAAAAAATTACTTTATAATTTCTACAAATTAATTTTCTATTATTTCATTGGCCGAATCCTTTAAACTCTTATACATGGATTTTTCAAATTGTAAAACATGATATTTTATAAGAATTGTTATAGCCCATAATCCATGATTATCGTTGTATTTGTATGGTGCCTATAATGTAGCTATCATGCCCATAATGTAGCTATCATGCCCATATTGTAGCTATCGTGCACATATTATCACTATTTTCTTTATTTATACTAGTTCTCATTTATGAAAACTTCATCTTGTTTTTGACAGTTATTCTATCATTTTATTAATGTTTCTGTGTAGCCCATAAAAAATTTCCAGTCATCTTACAAACTTTCACTTCAATTTGTAAGGATTTCTTGTCCTTTTCCTTTTCTCTTCAGTGAATTTATTGTGCATTGCCATTTACATATGTTTTCTTTTCCTCTTTCAATCTAGAGAAAACTAGGGAAAACTGTGGTTTAATTCATAAGTTAGTTTCCGAGATGTTCTTTTGGTGCTTGATATAAAGATATTGGACTTTTGTATTGTGATTGCAGGAGGAATGGCGATGAAGGGAGACCCACAATCTTATTTGGGATGATTCCATTCACTCTGAGATTTCATCAACAATTTCAGCTTTTTCATGAACAATGCCCCCTTCTTTGGAGTGCTTTTCTATTTTTTCAAAAATCTCTTCGATCACCTCTACAATATCTTTCACACCATCTGCCACTTCTTCCACAATTTCCACAGCATTCTCTATTTTCTTTTCATCAAAATGCTTCAATCTTTTTATGTATTACACAAAACGTTGAAATAGGGATAGATTTTTTTCTATATTCTCTATATCAAAATGCTTGAATCTTTTTATGTATTCACTAGAAAAAATTTGAAATAGTGATAGAATTTTCTCTGTTTACCTTCAAGTTTTTCAAAAGCCCTCTTTTCCCTATAAAGCACACCTAAGATCACCTTTGACAGTCTAATCAAACACCCAATTATACCTGCAAATCTGAAAAATGAGTTTGGGAATTCATTGCAAAGTTGAATTGAGTTAATTACACAGAAAACAAATTGTTATTTGAAGAGCTGTGATAATAACGCACCTGGGAGGGGTCTAAATGATAAGTCTATTAGACTGTTGTTTCAGATTCAGGTTATAAGATTTTTCAAAAGAATGGTCGGGAGTGAGAGAGAAGGAAGCAGAATACTGGTTGTTGTGAATGAGAGCGAGGAAAGCATGTATGCATTGCAATGGGCTATTGACAATTTGGTGGGAAAAAAATAGGCTCAACATATTATATAACGATGTTATGCATGCAAAGACACCAGCTATCTCAAAATTTGCTTTAGCAGGCCATGGTACTATTCTTACATTCTTGATGTTTTCGAAATCATATATATTTGAAATCCCTGATAATTTTTTACAAATTTTGTTGCTTTCTTCAGCAGTTGCATCTGCAGCACATCATGTGTTTGAAATGGCAGGGAGAATAGAGAACACATTACACAGAGATTATTATCTCATGCAAAAGACATATGTGAGAAAGGCAATGTAAGTAGTTTTGATGATTTTAACCTTTTGTTTATAAATTCTTTACAATTGTACATAACTTTTTTTATTAAATTGTATATGTTTTTTTGAATTGTTTTGAATTATATTTCATGTAGATTTTTAGTTTAAACTGGGTGTGATTCAAAACCTTTAAATTGTGTAGGTTTTGGGGTCACGTGTAGATTTTTTACAGTTTAATCTATATTTTTTATAAGTTTTCCACTCTTCATGTAGATTTCTGAAGTTTTCACAGTTGCTTGTAGATTTCTTATTTAAATTATGTTTTTTTTGGGTTAAAAGGTGTGATATGAAATGATAAAAAATATACATAGTTTAAATTAGAACTTTAGAGGCATCAATCTCTATGACTGTATTATATTTTTATTTTTGAAGTTGTATTTCTATTATTTCTAAATTTGACCTAGAAGCAGAAAATAATGAAAAAGAAAAAGATAGAAAAAAGAAAATAAAATTTAGAAACAATTCAAAGTAATATGATAAATTTTAGGACTTACTTCTGAAAAATAATGGAGGTGTTAATTGTTATCAATGGGTTTTCCAAGTTAGCATTGAAATGAAAGTGGTCATAGGAGATAATGTTAATGGAGGTGTTAATTGTTAACAATGGGTTTCCCAGGTTAGCATTGAAATGAAAGTGGTCACAGGAGAAACTCGATATGTCATTTGTGAGGCAGTTGAGAAAATGAAAGTAGATCTCTTAATTGTTGGAACTCGTGGTCATGAAGCAATTAAGAGGTGATTTATATTATTAAGAATACATGTTCAATTTTTACTGATTAACATTATATTAAAAAAAAAGGAAAAATTTATTATTATATAGAATTTAAAATAATATATAAACAGTAAAACCACCAAACAATTTCACAAAAAAATGACAAGATTACTAAAACTATAATTATAATTATAATTATAATTAATTACAAATTAAAGGCAAGTACTTGGCCACTACGTGACACTTGTTAGTAACCAATAAAAATTTAACATATGCTATATTCTATTATAAAATTTTAAGTTTTTCATGGTACATATGCAATATTTTTAACTTTATAAATTTTAAAAATTATTTTTTGAACGTGTATTGGTCCATTTAGTTTGAGTCTTATTGCACAGATTTCTCCGAAAATAAATTACCTCCGCTAATATTGTGTGAAAAATGGTGCACACCTCTCAATGTTTATTTGGACTGTTTATTTTTAAAAAATTATTTTGTTAAGTTCTTATGAAATTTTTTATTTTTTATTTTTTATATATCAATAAATTTACATTAAAAATTATATTTCATAAATTTATTTAGTTTATACTATTTACTTTAACAAAATATTACAATTTAAATACAAATTTATGATATTATAATATATATTAATTTTTATTTAAATTAATATTTAATTTTATTATCTTAGTTTTATTTCTAAAAAATAATTTTAAAAATTATTAAAAAATTAATAGCACAAATTAAAGTGTTTAATTTTTTAACTATGTCAAATATAATATTTATATTAAAATATTTTGGATATATATTTATATTATTTTTAGTAGCTCAATTTCAAAATAAAAATTCTTGATTATTATGATTATTAAATAGAATTATACTTTATAAAATATAATAAATTTATTAAAATTCTAATTATATATTTCACATTATAATTACAAAATATTATTATTTAAATTAAACTATATTAAATTAATATTTAATATTATTATAATAGTTTTATTTTTAAAAACTTATTAAATTTAGATCAAATTTATTTATTTATAATAGTTATAATGAAAATTGGTCATTATTATTATTATAATTATATAAATTTATATTTAAATTCTAATTATATTTCACAATATAATTACAATTAATTAGGCAAGTACTAGCTACTACGTGGCACTTGTTATATCCACTATCCATTTTAATTTTCTACTAAAATGAATTCTAACCTTGAGTATTGTTATGTATGATATGAATTTGCAATTGATTCACTTCAACATATCAAAAGGGTTTTTTACATCTTAAATTTGGGGACAGTTTTTATTTTAAATGCTTTGTTTTTTAATTGTTCTCAAAGGTTGTTTTGTTTAGCATGCCAAGACTACTCATGGTTACAGAAATATTGAAAGATTGTTGATTTTAGAAAGTAAATATATATACATATAAAACATATACTTTATTGAAAACTTGTATAGGTTGCCCTTGTTTTCAAATGATCTTTTCTCTATAATTTTTGATGAATTATAAAGGCGGAATTAAATTTACTCTCTCTTGATTAATATCCCCTTAATTGAGGGTTTCCCACAATCAAAACTTTGTAGAAAAGATATCATTCAAATTTTTTCGTAAAAACATATTTTAAGATGCTTAGTTTTGATTTGTATTACCATTTCCAGATTTCCTTCTACATACCATTAATGATCTACATTGACCACTGTACAAAACATTTCACTTTACTGAAAGTAAAGACACCTATAGACTTAACTCTACAATTATAATTATCTTACTACCACACTACATGACACTCGTTTAAGATTATACATTCTCTTATTTTTTAGGTTCAACTTTAATTTTCAATTGTCTTATTTTCTAAAATCAATTTATTTACTTTCTTAAATCTATATTACAATGATGTAAAACATTGATACAAACAAATTACACAATCCAATTCAAACATTATAACGCTATCTATTTATTTAAAATATTAATTTTATTATGGAACCCCTTAATTGAAAAGAATTTAGGTATCCTCCTCCACAAAAATAGAACCATAACCAACTATAGTTGTTGTAGATAAAGGAGGAATAATTCTTGATTACTTAGCACGTCAAACAAGGGTGGAAATCTAGTCACAACCTTTTCCAAAGAGTGACGCCACGTCTAACCAACACATCTCTCCAAGCATGTGCATCAAAATGCAATTTAAATGTTTTTCCAGGCTTTTAACACCTGTCCGCATTTAAAAGAATAAAACTAAACAAACAGGGAAAGTAGAGTTTTGCACGGAAAGCCATATTCAAACGGCCGTATTCCTCACGGAAGTAGTAACAAACTCTATTAAAACGGACCGATAATTCTGACGCAGACGGGCAGCTGATGTGGCAGTGGGCAGAAATATTAGATTTAAAGCAGAAGGAATTCAACGGTGCAAGGAAGATCAAATTTTGAGGATGAATTTTGATTTAGATGACGGGATCCATTTGAAAAGCTGGAATATTCGATTTGTTCCATCCTGACTGGGCGGCCTTAAATAGTACTCCACTGCCATTGCGATTTCATTCCATGGCTGTTTTTTTGTAGCCAAAGATTTTGTGGGGCTGGGCGTTTTCACTGGAAATGAGGTCCAAAATCATGGCAAAGGCCGCTCCAAAAGCGTTCTGTCATGTCTGGCGCTGTTTTCAGCGCAGTAGCTCCGAAGCCTGCAAGTTTAGAGCGTCATCGCCATTGTCGGGCTCTTGGCCGTACCAGTGCATTCACCGGCGTGACTTGGTCCAGGCGAGGCAGTCACCACAAGTGCGGCCGTGGGTATTGAATGGCGAGCTGCTGCGGGAACAATTGCAGAAAAGTTTGAAGAAAAATGATTTGGGCAAAAATTTGAAGAGAAACAATGAGCAGCTGTGGCCTGAGCAGATCAGCTCTCCGGAGTTGCAGAAGATTAGAGTGGAGGAGTTGAAAAGATTGGCGAGATTGGATCGGTTAGAGGCCTTTAAAAGAAGGATAGAGCAAACACCTCACGAGATCATTTCGTACAGGGAGCTTCTGCGAGTCTGTATGGCATCAGCAGAGCAGAGTTCTGACAAGGAAGCCGTCGCATTTGTTAAAGTTTTAGATGAGTCCGGCCACATTCTTGTGCTAGGCCAGACCGTTCACCTTCGTCCACACAAGGTATCTCATCTTTTCTATTTTCATGGTTATCTCATCTTTTCTATTTTCACGGTTATCTCATCTTTTTCTATTTTCTCGGTTTGTAGAGTTTTAGGGTTTCGAGGGTTTGCTAAGGGTTCGGTATTTGCATGCTGTTTCAGGTGGCACGAGCTTTAGAGATGGTAATAGAAATGGCTGTTTCTCCCGAGGCCAATCGGCGCAGCCTAGAGCTCGCAAATTTGGAGGATCAGAAGACGAAAATTGATGAAGAAGCCAAGAAGCGGGCAAAGGCTGAATTATGGGGAGGGTTGGGGGTTTTCACTGTCAAGACGGCTCTTCTAATGAGATGGACCTTCTGGGAGCTGTCGTGGGATGTGATGGAGCCAGTATGCTTCTTTCTCACGTCGGCTTACGTTTTGGCAGGATATGCATTCTTCCTCAGAACTTCCACTGCTCCTACATTTGAGGGCGTCTTCAAAGCTCGCTTTGAGGCGAGGCAGAGGCAGATCATGAAGGAGAAAAATTTTGATCTCGAACGTTTCCAACAACTAAACACGTTTTTCAAGCCAAAAAAATCCATCGCCTATGCTAACTAACAGTAGGATTAACCATATTGCCAGTAAATTTTGCCCACTTTTTAAGAAGAGTACAATATTTTTTCTTTTCTTTTCCTTTTCATCTAATCCTATAATTTTACGGTTTAGTTTCATACTTTTTTCTGGCTTCAGTTTTTCACCGGAAGCTTGAGATGTCTTTTTGAGATCATTCCCCAGGGTTTTTGTGCCATATTATTGACAATTTTGGTGACAGTTTGTTCCTTAACCCTAAGTGATTCATTCTGCTTTACTCTAACTAACAGTTTATTTCCAACCCTAATTGATTCATTCTGCTTTACTCTTACTAACAGTTTGTTTCTAACCCTAATTGATTCATTCTGCTTTACTCTATCTACCATGTTAAGAAGATTCTAACAATTTAGTTCTAAATGAATTATGACTCTGCCTCAGCGAATATTGAAATGATGTTTCGGCTATTGAACCTTGAATTCTTAAAGGGTTCTCATCCCAGAATATTTCTCTTTGAGGTCATTCCTTAGGGTTTTGTGCACAATGGCTAATTCTTTTAGATTCGTTCTAACCATAACTTTTTATCACCGGCTTTCAACAAATTACATTTAAAGATATTGTGGGAATTGTATTTTAACTGAAATGCTTGCTGCTACTGTATAATGGAAATGTATCAATTACCACGAATCCCAAAAGGTCCTAATAATGTTTCAGTTGCCATTATGCTAAAAGATAACACTGCACTTATGTTAAACTCAAATATTGAAAGTAGTTACATGAGGCGTGATTTACTTCGTACCCTTTAGCTGAGCGCTCCTAGGCTTATACGCTGAATTAATTTGTAGTGTTAGGGACGCTGTTGTTTAAAAGCCAATTTTTCAGTGCCATCTCATTAATTGGTATGATTTTCATGCTGTCAGAAGCAAATGTAAAATGGATTCACTGATTGAAAATTGTAGGATAGAGCTTTGGAAAAAAATTTCTATTAGAGATACAGAGATACTGTTATTTTCCAACCCCCCCACTAACGCACCCCACTAACGCAGTTCAAAAGAAACAAAACTTCTTGCTGCTAAATCAAACTAAATACACGTCCTTGTTTACAGCATATTCTACTTATTGATTCAGTGCCATCTCATTAATTGGTATGCTTTTCATGCTGTGAGAAGCAAATGTAAAATGGATTCACTGATTGAAAATTGTAGGCTAGAGCTTTGGACACAATTTCCTATTAGAGAGACCGTTATTTTCCAACCCCACTAACACAGTTCAAAAGAAACAAACTTCTTGCTGCTAAATGTCCTTGTTTACAGCATATTCTACTTATTGAATGACAACGTAAATCTGATTCGTAGATCACTAAACCATGACCGGAGAAATCTAGCGAATTCTAAACCAGGCCTTGACTTGACATCATAGACAACCCACCTAAACTTTGGTGCAGAACCTCACTGCATGCTACGAAGTTCCATGTTAAAATCCAATGCAGTGGTGAGCTGGGATGAGCCATCCTCCACTGGCCCTGCCTCCATCATTACCCTAGACGCTGGCTGTCACTGGGATGGCCCTGCGGAGCAGTGGATGTGCCTAGGGGATGCCTGGGCACACCCAGGTTGTTGTGGGATGACCAGATGAACCTTGACTGTCCGAGGAATGGTAGGGATTTACCACGTTATGGGAGTTTACTGCATTTAAGGGTTTCTGCATCCCTTAAACATTACACCACAACTTTCAGTGTCCTATCTGTGCACATAAACCTTAAAGGAATTATTGTTATATAGCTGGGAATGTTCTCATTTATATCCTTAACAGTGAATTGTCTACCTTGATATTACAAATGCAAACCCCGCTGCAGTGCATTTCATCAATATCTTTACTCGCTTTACAGACGGTAAGAAATTCCTGAACTTTTGATGAACAGGGTTAAGAAACTATTTCAGTTCAAGTGGAATGGCAGAGATTTACCAGGTTATGGGAGGTCGCTGTATTTCAGAGATTCTGCACACCATTATACCACAACTTTCACTGCTCTATATAAACGCCCCGATCCTTAAGGAATTCTGGTATATAGCTGGGAATGTTCTCATATATATCCTTAACTGTGGAATGAATGCCTACCTTGATATTACAATCTCTGCTGCAGTGCATTTCATCAATACCTTTACCTGCTTTACAGATGGTAAGGAAATTCTTGAAACTTTTGTGTTCAAGTGGTAATGCCTAAGACTAAAACCAATCCCTGCATCAGCTGCTAGCTCAATTAGCTCACAACGCATGTTAAAGTAGTGTGTGCTATTACAATCCTTGCCTGCAAATGATAAGAACAATAATTTATGTTGTCCTATCCGAAGGTGCACAACGAAGGGTCTGCCTTACCTAACAGTGCACAACTAAAGGTGTGCACATTTAGGCCAATATGGGTGTGATCCACAGGCTCACATCTCCAAGGAAAATAATATCCTTGTAATCGTCTGAAAATCTCCATGTAAAATTACTCATAGTAGTTGTCTCGCATGCTGTCCTTAAAAAGAATATGCTTTTGATCTCTCATTCATTTAAGATTCTCTCCGAAACATTAATCGTTGCTACCAGTTTCTATGCAAATAGTTTTCAGGATCTATGCAAATAGTTTTCATAAAGTAGAATCTTCAAGTTTCGAAACTGTTATCGATACATTCCCTAACCAGCTCTTTCATGTCTTTATCCTTACATATATCTTCCTCCTTTTCACGAATTCACTTGAAGACTTCCAAAAACATTTCCTGCAAATTGCGGATGCTCTGCCTTATAAAAGCAATACCATCATTTTTCCCACCATCTTCAAAGAACTTCTGATATTGCGGAAATGGAGGGTGTTTGGCGAAGTTCAAGAATTTTGCTCCTATTTGGGTATAGGTTTTACTGATATCGTTTCCCATCTTCTCTCTGACCCTAGCAATAGAAGTGAAATGGAATCGTAAAGGAACGGTTCACTCTACCTACTTTATCAAGGATTTCTGATCTATGCAAATAGTTTTCATACCTGAGCTCACATTTAAGATTCTCTCTGAAAATTAGTCATTATACTTCAAGGCAGGGGTTACAGGGGTTCAGGATCTATGTAAACAGTTATTATATCTAAATTCACATTCAAGATTCTCTCCTAAACATTAACCATTGCCACCGGTACTTTAAGGCTAGGGTTACAGAGAATTCAGTGGTTTCAGGATCTATGCAAACAGTAATCATAATTGAACTCACATTCAAGATTCTCTCTGAAACATTAACCATTGCCACTGGTTCACATACTTCAAGGCTGGGGTTAAAGGGTTTAAGGATCTATGTAAAACAGTCATCATATCCGACCTTGCACTCAAGATTGTTTCATAAACATCATTGCCACTGGTACTTTAAGGCTGGGGTTGTAGGGGATTCAGGATTTATATGAACCTGAGCTCACATTCAAGATTCTCTTCGAAACATTAATCATTGCCACTGGTACACTGGTTTACACACTTTAAGACAGATAGAAATATTTGCATTTACAATAGCAGGCTCTATGTTTTAAAACTGTAAATTTGAGTTGGTGAAATTGAAACGGAGCTAAAAACTCTGAAATCTTTGCTTCTACAATAGCAGGCTTTATGTTCTAAAACTGTAAATTTGAGTTGGTGAAATTGAAATGGAGCTAAAAATTCATCAGACCATCGACTTCAAAATATTTCAACAATATCATTTGTTACTACCAAAACACCCATGTTGAACCTAAAAAATTAAGGGATCCACAGATTCAGAGTGGAAGAGTGTGGAGGCATTTGTTGAAAGGGAAGACCTGCTACCACTACCATCTCTCCGTACCATTTACAACGCACAGATCAAATTCAATGAAATCAAACAAACTTTACTAAGGACTTAATCTATTCCAAGGATAAGGACTAAACTCTTTACACCAGTGTCAGTAAAAGGCATGTATATTTGCTCAGAAGCAGCAGGACACTTGATTTACATGTCTGCAGGGGAAGATTGTCAGACTCATCTGCCGGATTAAACAAACCTTCAGAACTCACCAAACCGGGACAGAAAAATGGCAGTCCAAGACACATAAAAGGAACCTTACCTACAAGAAACTGATGAAACTGAAAATATTCTACAACAGACATTACCACCAACTCTACCCAGAGAAGTTGCATTTACAAACATGAAAATTCCATATGTAAGCCTGCCACTATAATTATAAGTAATATAAACCTCACAGATGAGCCTATTGGCAGGATACAGATGAACTTAATATTCTGCGCTGAAGCATATAATTTGCACGTTTCTTTGAAAGACAAGTGTACCAGTAAGCAAGTAATCCTACATATTTAGTTTTAAATGGTTTTAGATATGCATGACATTAACCAGCGAGCAAGAAATCCTGCCACCCTTTTCTTCTACAGACAAGTGTTACTATTCCCCAAGTTAACGCTAGAATGGTTAATGTCATACATATCTAAAACTATTTAACTATAAGTTACTACGATCAATTATAAAAAATAATGCAATTAAGTTAAATTTAAACAATGAATTGCAAGAAACAACAATAAGCCTAGAAAAAAATTTAAAAACTCTACAAACAACAAAGAAATAAAAACAAGTGCCACGTAATAGTCAATATTTGCTGGAATTAATTATAATTTTAGTTATAAATAAATTTAATAAAAATGAAATCAAAGAAAATTAATTAAATTAAGATTATAATATAATTATAAAATTATATGATAATAATTATATGAGTTTATATAATTATAGATGTAGTAATAGGTAATTTTATTTTTAATTATAATTATTTTAATAATATAAATTATAAATTGTAATTAATTTTATTTAATTTTTATGTTAATTTAAATTATTTTGTAAAGTATAAAATAAGCTTAATTTTATTTGTAATATAATTTTACAAGCAAATAAATTCTTAAATTTTCGAGTATAAGATGTGATTTGATCTAACTAATTAGATGATAGAAAATTAATTTTTATAAATTATAAACTTAATAATATTGCATTTAAACTTTCCAAAATCTAAATTTATTACTAATTAACCCTAAAAAACTGAAATAGATTTCCAATTTTTTCCTTTTAACTTTATAATTTAAATGTTATATAATAAAATATATATTTCTTATATTTTAAGTTTATTTTTTATGTTCTAAATATTATAACTATCTTTAAAAATATGAAATTAAAATTAACTTATTTGCTTAAAATTTAATTTATTTATTTTTAAATTATTCAAGAGAGTTATTTTATTTATATTGCTTAAATATATTTATTTTATTTGTTCAATATATTTTATAATTATTTTATTTATGTTGTTTAAATATATTTATTTTATTTATTTAATATTTTTTTATAATTATTTTATTTATTCAAGAATTATCTTAAAGAATTTAGTTTATTTAAGAACTATTTTTAAAAGAATTTGGTTTATTTAAAAAAATTTATGACAAGACATTATTTATATAAAATGAATATTTATATTAATTTTTAAAAAATTATCAAGAAAAAGAAAAATATGTATAAAATGAAAAATCTTTATTTTCTTATTACCTTTCATTTTAAAAAAATATTTTAATATTGTCTTCTTTGTTATGATATTTGAAAAAAAAATTAATCTAGAAAAATTAACTTTATTCTAATTCTCCTTTTTAATTTTTTTATTAAATTTAAAGTTTTTTGTAATTATGTGTTTATAAAATTACAACTAATAGAATAAATTTATTACAACTAATTTAATTATTTATCTTATAAAATTTATAGAATTATTATATTTTGAAATAAAAATCTATTATTAGTCCATAGGCTATTTTGCTCCTTGAAATTTTTTATTTTTTTATTTTTTTATTTTTTTTATAAATAAGAGGCTGAAAGATTTTATTATATTATAAATAAAAGTACATTTTTCTTCATTTTTATTTATTATTTTAAAATTTTTGAAAAAATGATTTTTAATTTTTAATTTTTTGTTCTATAAATTTGAAAATATTTTGTTAATTTTTATTTAAATTAAAATAATTTTTTACAATATTTATTTTAATTATATTAAATTTTTAAGTTTAAATCTAATAAAATTGGTTAAAGATGATTTTTATATATTATTTTAAATATTTGAAATATTATCATTGTTAATTTTAATTTTTGTATTTTTTTAATTAAAACAAAAGATGATTATTTATTATTTTAGAAATTTAAAGATATCATTTTTGTTAATTTTTGTTTAAATTAAAACAATTTTTTATAAAATTTTATTTTAAATATATTAAATTTTTTATTTTAAAGTGAATTGAATTGTTTTTAAAAATATGTTATATTCTTAAATTTTTTAATTTAATATTTTTTATCGTATATAATAATGGATATACTAAATTTGGCATTCACATTATCAATAAGAATTGACACACTCGATTCAGAAATCGTCCTCTAACAACGAAATTGGGTGTTTTATGTTCTTTTTGACATCTACAAAAGCTTAAATTATTTTATTTATTCAAGAATTATCTTAAATTATTTGATTTATTTAAGAACCATTATTAAAAGAATTTGGTTTATTTAAGAATTGTTATTAGAAGACATTCTCTATATAAAATGAACATTTATATTAATTTAAAAAAATTACAAAAAAAATATGTATAAAATAAAAATTCTCTCTTTTCTTATTACCTTTCTTTTAAAAAAAATCTTATAATAATATCTTCTCTTTTGTTATGATATTTAAAAAATAATAATCTATGTTTAAAAAAATTAACTTTCTTCTATTCTCCTTTTTTATTAGATTTAAAGTTTATTTTAATTATTTGTGTTCACAAAAATATAAATAATAGAATAAATTTATTATAACTAATTTAATTATTTATCTTATAAAATTTATAGAATAATTATATTTTGAAATAAAAATCTATTTTTAGTCAATAGACTATTTTGTTCCTTGTTTCTGATCATGCTTTTAGATTAGATGCTATCTATTTTCTATTTTTTTATTCTTCAAATTTAAAGATATTTTATTAATTTTTATTTAAATTAAAATAAATTTTTACAATTTTTTTTTGGTCGGTAATAAGATATATTTTATTAATATTAAAAAAAATACAAGTATAGATAAAGTTTTATACAGCTTCATAGACCTATCCCTTTACAAAGAAATATATGTCAACTTGTGACATTCCCAATACCCATTATCCAATTAAAATATTACATTCTATGATCATATGATAAATCTACAGAATATGTGAAACAATCGCCATCTTGCTAGTTTTGCATTGTGATTAAACTTGGGCATAAACCATCATCACTGTCTGATCCTTCGCAGTAGCACTCCTCATGAGCAAAGGATTTCCTTTCACGCTCTTGTTCAAAAACGGTAAGCAAAACATCCAAAACCATCTTCCATATAACTTCACTAATTATGCTTTGTTATGGTTTACACAAAAAGGCCCTATGCCAAAATGTTTGTTCATCTATTGAAAACACACTAAAACAAAAACCACCAAACCACCATTACAAGAACTTAGGCCTTAGGTTTTACCTCTGCCATGCTTTTCATGTTTCGGGCAGACCTCCTCCTTCTAGGAAATGTAGAGGGCACCTCTGCCCTCTTTTTGTTCTCATTGAACATCATTATGCCCTGCTTCAACTTCTCCCAACCCTCCTTCCTTTCTTTCAGATAACTTTCCTTCTTAATCCTCTTTGGCCACCTTAAAAATACAATAATGCCAACCTCTATTCCTTCTTCTTCATCTTCGAAGAATTCACTGTAGTCAAAAACCCATCCTGGGTGAGCCCATTCCAATAGAGAGTCTACACTAGCAATTAGGTTGGCCTCAAAGAGGGCTTTCGTCACCCACTCTACCATTCATTCATGCTCACCCAATTCCAAACCCCGCGCCATGATCATAGCAACAATATCCACTTGTAATTTCCTTCTACCAATGTCATTATGAAAAAGAGGTCCCAAAGTCTACTGAAAATCTTGAATGACCTCTGTTGAAGGGCATTTTATCATCATCTTCACCCTCTGATCCTCCACAGGCCCAAAAATGCCTTTTTGTTGCCGCTGTGTTTTGAAGGTGAAACATGGCTCCATAACTTCTCAGCACAAGCTCCAAAAACTAAGCAGAGAACACCTAAATTCGCTCCAAACCACTCTTTGATATGCGTTAGATTTGCAAACCACTAACAGGAGGCACCTTTTATAATCAAACTAACTACCTTTGTCATTTATTGCTTCCGTCCTTTTAGGATGTTGACACATTCACCAATTTGTTTCGCACATTCGGCCCGCTAGCCAAAATCCACCCACATTCCTTTTAATCATTACTTTCCTTTTAAACAAGAACAATAAAATTATAATGATCTCTCACACATTTCAAAACTGACACTCGAAATATCCTTACATCACCAAGTTGTCATCTCAAAAACTTGCTAAATTTGGAGAATCAAACTCCCCTATCCATAAATTATCTAACTCCTCTAAATTTAAAGCCCATTTAGAAAGCTTATCAACTTTTGTGTTTCCTTCTCATTTAATATGTGTGATTTTAAAATTTTCAAAGGAATTTAAGAGTTCCCTAATGGATTCAATATAGTTCTCTAAATGCCAAGAATTTATAGATAAATTTGAAATTTCTTGCACTACCAGAAGGGAATCACCTTCCAAATGTAAATTATGAACTCCTTTTAGTTTTGCTAGCCTCACAGCCATTAATGCAGCCTTACATTCTGCCATATTATTTGTGTCATCCTCACATCTAATTGTTGCCATCAGTAAAGCGTTACCTTTTTCAACTCTAAAAATCACACTAACACCACTCTGTCCCGGATTATGTCTAGCTGCACCATCAAAGTTTACCTTAGTCCATCCTATCTCCAGTGGTTGCCATTTAACCTGCACTTTATCCACCTTCATTTTCCTGGTCACTAAAGATCTTGTAGGTGAACTAAATCTAATACCAGGCCAGTTTGATTGAATAAACCTATCATCCTTTGTGAAAGATTTTTTTTAAAATTATTTTCTTGTAGCTGAAGTGCTCACCACTTCCTCAATTGCATGGTGCAATCGGTTTATAAATCTATTAATTGATTCCTTCTCTCCTCTAAAAACTCTTATATTTCTTTCTTTCCACAATTCCCAAGAAATCATAGAGGGGGTGATAGTCCATATGCTTGATAAGGTAGAATTTCTGTAGATTCTTGGCCATCTATCCATCACCTCTTTCACTGAATTAGCTCTTGGCCCTTGCCAAGCTAATTTTCTCTGAACAAAATTCCAGCATTGATTTGCAAAATCACATTGGATCAATAAACGATCAACAATTTCTTCATTGCATTCACAAAAAGCACATTTTGTAGGTCCTTTCAAACCTAACCTCTTCCTTCTTTCTGCAATTAAGATTCTTCATTTACATGCTAACCATGCAAACACTCCTGCTTTTGGTAAAAATCCTTTGCTCCAACATAAATCATGTGAGGAAAACTGGGGTGCTTCTAGATTCTCCAACAATTTATAACCCAGCTTCACTGAGTATTCTCCTGATAAGGACCCACACCATCTAATCCTATCATTTTTATCAATTAAGGACACTTTCCTATTTTTAAGAATATCTTTCATTTTCTCCTTTTGTTCTAGAGATAGGTTCTCATTATCCACCTTTTCCACACCCATAACCTCCCTTCATTACTATCAACAAGTTCCAAGTAATTCTTTACTTTGTTCCCCTACACAGATTGGAAGTACTCCTTAAGTATCAAAACTTGCCTATTATCAGTTAAAGTTGCTTGACCATCCCATAAATCTTCCCAAAAGAGGGCAAAATCACCATTTCTAATTTTCCATGTAACATGTTCATTGATGACTAGGCGACATGACATCATAAAATTCTAGGTGGCTGATCCTCGGGGAGGATTTCTAATAGTTAGAACTCTAGTACTATGTTGTGAGTCTAAATATTTTTATTGTAAGAATTTGGCCCAATATAAATCATTGTTTCTATACATGTTCCATATCAGCTTTGCCCCCAAGGCCTTATTCATAATTTGCTAATTTTTTATTCCTGCACCACCATGAGCCTTTGGTTTGAAAATCTTTTTCCATGCAACTAGTGGTATTTTGTCCTCTTTATTTGCCCCACTCCAAAAAAATTTCCTCATTTTTGTTGCCAAAATTTTCACTACTTTCTTTGGGATTTCAAGGCACATCATAGAGTACACCAGCATAGTAGAAGTCACAGTTTGTAACATTAGAATTTTGCCAATAGAGGATAACCATTTGCCTTTCCAACCTTCCATATTTTTTAGACATTTCTCAATCAAATCCTTCCATAACTCAGCCTTTTTGCCTCCTTTGAAAAGAGGAATGCCCAGATATCTATTGGGTAAGAGGCATGTTTTCATTCCTAATATTCTACTGATCCTGGCTTGAATATGTCGTGGTGTGTTAAAGAAATATATCTCAGATTTCTTCCAGTTGATCAATTGTCCTGAGACTTTCCCATAAACCTATAAAGTTTCATAATGTAAATAAAGGGGGAGAGAGGGTCACCCTGTCTGATACCCTTGTCTTGTTCAAAAAAACCTTGAGGGCTCCCATTCACCAACATTGAGAATCTTGGTGTTTCAATGCAACTCCCAACCCAATTAATCCATTCTTTTCCAAAATAAAATTTTGTGAGAATCTCCAACAAAAAAGATCTATCAACCTCATCATAAGCCTTTTTAATATCTAACTTGATCATCATTTTTTGATTCTTAGAAGATCTAATTGAGTGGATTGCTTCATGGGAAATCACCACACCTTCAAAAATAGACCGGCCACAGGAAAAACCACTTTGTTCCTCAGAGATAATCAAATTCAGAACCTTTTTAAGTCTATTATCAATTACCTTGGCAATTACCTTATAGACTGTATTGCATAAAGCTATTGGTCTAAAATCCTCAAAATTAATTTGTGTTGCTTGTTTTGGGATTACAACAATTAAGGTTGTAATTAGATCCTTTAGAACAAAACCCACTTTCTGTGATTCCTCCACAAACTCCCATAGTTCCTTCCCCAAAATGTGCCACAGTTTCTGAAAGAACATAGCTGGAAAACCATCAGGGCCTGGTGCTTTATCCTCGCCTAAATCAAATAGATCTTTTTTGACTTCTTCCATAGAAACAAGGGAGACAAGGCCTCTATTTTTCTCAATAGTTACTACATTTGGAATCACATCCAAAGCCTTCTCTATAAGTATCCTATCTCTTTCCTCTACCCTTTTCTTTCTTGAGAAGAAAGAAATCACCTCCTCATTTATCTGATCTTTGTCCTGAATCTATATGCCCTGCTCATTTTGAATGCTGAAAATTTGGTTGCCTGATCTCCTCTACTTTAGGGAGTTATGAAAGAATTAAGTATTTAGATCTTCATCCTTGAGCCATGTCTCCCTTGACTCCTGCTTCTAGAAAATCTCCTCCTTCTTTAAACACACTTCCAAATCAATTAGTAACTTCTTTTCCTCCTTATAATTAGCATCCTTCATTCCTTTCTCAATAACTCTCAGAATTTAAGCAGTAAGCTTTTCTTCCACCTTTTGTTTCTCTACAAAGATTTTTTTAAAGTGTGTTCTATTTCAACTCTTTAATTGATCTTTAAGAAATTGAAGATTTTTGAAAAAAATGAAAGCTTTATTACCTGATCTTCTGGGTGCCTGTGACCACCATTCCTGAATTAGGTCACAAAAAGAATTCACAGTAAACCACATTGCTTCAAATTTGAAAGGGAATTTATCCGGTGTAGCTTCATGTTGTATCCCTAGACATATTGGGAAGTGTCTGAACCTTGAAAAGGAAAAATTTCATCATCACAGGTCCAATTTGTGTCATCCCAATTTCCACCTAAGAGGAAGCGATCAAGCTTCTCTGCAATGTTTAAAAAACCTTCTCTTCTGTTAGTCCATGTGAAGTCTCCTTTTTTAAAAGTGTATCGTCAGAAAATGGAAGCACTTCCATTTAGGACCGATTTATCCCTCCGAGTAAGTGTTTTGGAGTCATGTCAAGCGCCTTGAGTGGGTCTTTGACTGGATTTGTCTTTTTCCCCTCTATTATGCTTCTCTCACCTTTTTCCAGCCTTTTTCTGGAACCTTATCCTGAGGATCTGAGATTATTGACCTCAAGGTCAAGGTCGACCTCAACCCTAACCTAGGTCAGAGTCAACCTTGACCCTAACCCTGGATCCAAATTTCAAATCCTAGATGTTGGGCTTCAGAAAGCTTTATTTCCTGCTTCTGGGTCGGCTATTTCAGATTTCAAAATGGTAAACTCTTAAATTATATTTAATCTAGGTCTATTTCTAGGGGTTAAGGTTTAAATGGGAATTTAATTCTCCTATGTCGACCTCTCTAGAAGTTTGTGCCCTAGAATAGTAAAAAAGGAAGCCTTCCTCTCTCATTTCAATCCATCTTTTCATAATCTCTCAAGTACAATCAAGTTATCAAGAAATCCTCAAGCATTCAAGAATTCAAGATCCAATTCATCAAGGAGATCCATTGATAGCCATTGAAGGATTGAATCTCTTTGGAGCCCTCTTGTTGAAGATTTCTCCATCCACATTCATTCAAGCTTCTTCCTATTCCAAGATCTGTTCAAGATTGGTGTTGAAGATCTAATGCAATTGATTTGAGACATCCTACATACAGTTCTACATTCATTTGGAGCATCCATACTGGTGGACTCAAGGATTCGAATCATCCACAAGGATTTCAACATAAGTAAGGTGAATAGTTCCATTTGCTTTGTTTATTTGCTGTAATTTCAATTATATTTCAAGGTTAATTCCAAAACCAGGGTTTGACCAAGGAAAACCCCTCATCCAACAAACAAAACCATTTTTCTTGAAGGTACAGGTGCGGGACAATGAATCTCAGTTTAGATTTGAATACCCTTTTCAATGAACTTTCGGGATCCGTGAACAGAATTTCTATCAGAGCAGTGCAAGTCAAGGTCAAATTTTTAGGGGTAAGATCTTACCCCTGTCTTGTGTCAAGGTCAACCTTTTGCATAAAAGAAAAAGGTTTCTAGGTTTTCTCTATTTCTGCATTTCCAGGCCAAATCCGGTTGCAAAATTTCTTGAAACTGAACACGGACACCAAAAAATAGCATTTTCTAGATCTGTCATATTTTGAGGTTAGTATTTTTCTTCAATTCAATCAAGATTTCAATACGTACTTTCTATAACGGAATATAAGGTTTTATCCTTTCTTCATATTCTCCATAGATTGATTCATCTGTGCATTAACCATTTTCTTTTGGTTGATCAATATGGATCTTTCCTTTGGGAATTTGGATTAAGAAGTAGATCTTACATTCCCCCACACACATTTCCATATACACATCCCACACACATAAATATATGTCTTAAGATATATTTTTATATCATACATTTTGGTGAGCCTACGATAGAGAACTCTTTCTTTTATGGTGTTAGATCTTGCATGTATTAGTTTTCTTTTATGTGTTTCCATCTCATATAAAATAAAAATACAAAAACATTCATTTATTCATACTTTTTGTTTTATTAGTTTAGTTCATTTGCATTGCATTGGTATATGAGCTTTACTACCTCTATTCCTACTTATAATATTCTGGTTAGAAGAAGTCGTAGACTTATGGGCGCCTTTGATCCCGAGTCTTCCTCTCCTTTCCTTAGGATCTCAAATGACAATTTGATTATTCATGATTCCAATCCTACTATGGAGAAAAAATCTTCTCACTCATCTCATGATGATGATGATGCTTTAAGAGTTCCTCCTAAACAAGTCCAAAATATTTCAACCAAACTTGATAAAATGGGTAATTGGCTTATTCAAGAAAACCATAATCAAGATTCTATTTAAGCTATAGAGGCTCTTAAGAAATTCCTTCGTGATAATGATCAAGGTGTTAATCTCCTGCGTGGTATCACTCACCTCGTGCATTCAAATGTTAAACCTTTATCTCAAGAAGCTCAAGATTTAGGATCCACTTCTCTTGTCACTAGTGGGGAACCTTCTTCTGTTCCTTAACCTAGTATTTCTACTTATACTCCTCCTTTGGTGACTACGATGGTTCCCTCTCTTCCTATGAATGTTCCTCCTATGTCTCTTCCTACATCACAACCTTCTTACCATAAAGTTCCTTTTACTTATTCCAATCCTCTTCCAATTGTGGTTCCAAGTGTTCCTCCAGTTGTGCCTTCCATTCCTGCTACTTCATACACTTTACGTAGTTTTTCTAATGTTTCTATGCCTCCTATTTCCTCTAATGATGTAACAATCATTAGTTTAGCTCAAAATGTTTCCTCTTTACAACAACAACTTGCATCCTTGACTCAATCCAAGTTTAGCATTCCTTCATGTGACATGGGAAGTCCCTTATCCCTAGACATCATTCGTGCTCCTGTTCCTGAGCAAGCCAATATGCCTCATCTTGAGAATTATAATGGTAAGGGAGACCCTATTACTCATGTTAAAACATTTCAAATCCTTTGTAGTGACTATGCTCATGACCATAGGATTTTAGCCAAGTTGTTTTCTAGAAATTTTCATGACAAGCCTTACAATGGTATTGCTCCTTACCTCCTTATTCTATTGATTCTTTTCCAAAACTTTCCAATGCTTTTATTCAAGAATTGCAAAATAACGTTGGTCTGCAAGTGTCCTTAACTGATTTAATGCTTTGTAAATAGAACACTAAGGAAAAATTGATTGAATTCATTAGTAGATTTAACCATTTGCATGCTCATATTTCTTATCATGTTCCTGATATGGATATTCAATGTATGTTTATTTCAAATCTACAAAAGGATATTAGAGATAAGATTTTGCTTACTGAATTTACCTCTTTTCAACAACTTTGTGCAACACTTCATCATTATCAATTACAAGTGAGTCAATTCGAGAGCAACACTCCAATGGCTCTTGTTCCAGTTGATAAGAGTGATGCTGCTCCTAATCCAAATAAATTTCAAAAACTCAACAACTATGTCAAGATAAATAAACAAGAGAATGTAGTTGCTATCAAGTTGTTGTTGCATCCCACAATGCTACTTTTGCATCTACTTCTTTTCGTTTAAACCATATGTTTACTCCTCTCTCTGAATCTTATCATTCTATTATGAATAGGTTGTTAACTGCTAATATGATTACTTTACCTCCTATTTGACCTCTTTTACCTAGCTACGGTGGCATCCAAATCCTTTGATCCCAAAGCCTTTTGTCAATACCACCTTCAAAATAGCCATGATACTGAGAAGTGTTATTCTTTAAAACATAAGGTTCAAGACTTAATCGATTCTAATGCTTTATCTATTGATAATTTTGATGGTAGTGGGAACAAATCTATCTCTCCTCCTAATCAAAATCTTCAAATCTATACGAATCCTTTTCCTACACATGATACTAATACCATTGCTCAACCATCTTCTATGGATATTGTTTATTATTCAAATATGGATGATCTTAATCACATTGTTAACCATGTGGAGCATGTTGTTTTGTCTCAATCTGTGTCTGCACCCTAGCCTCAACCTCAAACTCACCCTCAAGCTCCACCTCAACCTAAACCGAAACCTCAACCTAAACTGAAACCTCAACCAAAACCTTGAAAACAACCTAAGAATAAAAGACCTAGGGAACTCTTGATTACCTTTGATGATTCTGAGACTATTAAAGCTCCTAATGGTCCCCTATACATCTATGCTAGGATTCTAAGATACCTACATGCAGTTGTCTAGTTGATCCTACATCCTTAGTCAATGTTAAAACTGAAGAAAATCTTTTTATGAAAAATTTGCAACATGATTCTTATGATACATCTGATGTGTGGATTCAAACTTGTAATGGTTTTCTTTATCCATCATTTTGCTCTATTAACTTTCCAGTTGAACTTGGTGGTAAAATTGTGGACACTACCTTTGTTGGTGTTCCTACTTCTAATCAATTTCAAGTTAAGTTTGGTTTTCCTTGGTTGAATGTCATGCATGATGTTGCTTCTCCTATCCATAAGTGTCTTAAATTCATGCATGATGAAGAAGTGAAGATGATTAATCATATTTTATATCAACCTTCTAGGCCCAGGGATTGTGCTACACCTGATTTCTTTTGGCCTTCATTACCTAATTCATGTCCTTCTCGACTTGATAACCTGTTTCACTCATATCAAGCCTATAAGCATCGTAAGATTCTTGAGTTAAGCATACCTCAGATGGATCTTAACCGTGGTCTTTTGCCTATGCCTTCCATACCTCCTTTATCCATGGCTTCTAGTTTTGTTAATCAAGCTCCTAGTGTTTCTTTTCAACCTACTGAAAAATCTACTGATCCACCTATAGAACATGTGAAGGAACCAATAGTTATCCCTCCTAGTTCTCAACACATTTCAAATAAGACAAAATGTAACTGATCTGCTAATGAACATCATAATAAGCGTTGGGCTCAAGCTAAGGCCCATGCCTCTGTTATTCAAAGTTCTTTACCTTCTTTGGACCAGCCTATGCATGATGTGTTAGAAGAAGTTCATACTAATAATGATGTTAAGATGCATGATTATGATGATTCTATTTGTATCTTAGATCCTATTTTGATTAATCTGGATGAAGAAGATACTCTTGATGATACTAATGATGTTAATGATGAATATGAAACTATTGACATTGACATTGATTTACCAAATATGCTTTCATCTCATTTGATAATTACACCTAGTATCGAACATTATGATTCTCAAGAGGATCCTTGTTTGGAGCTGGCTATCATTCCTACAATGTTGGATATAGTCCCTCTTGTGAGTTTCCCACCTTCCCATAATGATATAGAACAAGATGGGGAGAGTAGGCGGTGCGCTTGATCGATTGGTCCTTCATGGTAGCTTTTTGTGTATTTGTCTACCGTACTATGCTTCTCCCGTAATGTGTTTGCTAAATGTTTGTTAGATTCTTTTATACGACCCGTGTTACTTTGTTGGTACAAGGTGATAAAGGAATCAAATCTATTATACATCTCCTCTATATGTATCTCTACTCTTTTATATGGTGTTTCATGTTATGTTATACCTATGCTATTGTTCGTAAATGTTTCCTTGTGTAGTCTGCTTGGATTTGCAACTTGGTAGGACTGATTCTTTTTGGTCTCCATGTCATGGTCTGAAAAGACTCTTCTTCATAACCCTATGTGTTCTTTCCTCCATTGTGATTGTAGTTCTACTTTATTTGGGGAATGATGCCAATTCATTTACAATAATATCATATATATATATATATATAATCTTATGATCATACTAACCCCACGGAAGGTAGATCCCTTCTGTGTTCTTTGTATATTTATGTGATATTTCCCTTGATTTGTCTTCTCTTGGGGGCATCTTGTAGTGGAAACATAATCAATGGAGTTGTTTATGTTTCCGTTCAAGTCATTGCTCCTATTAAAGTGTTAGCAATGAATTTAATGTGGGGGCATACGCTCTGCTCACCTATTGCACACATGCACTTTCAATATATATATTTCTCAAGGCACTTCTCTCCCTTTATGGATTAGTGACTATTCCTTAAAGCATGAATTTTTATCTTATAGGATCTCTTGATCCCTCCAGTTTCAAAATTGTGATCCCTTAAGGTCGGAGGTGTCCTTAAGACTGGATCTCTTTTTCTTTCATCTTTTTTCTTGTGGAATAGAATATTCTTGAGGGTGAATCTTTGATGGGTTGACTAGTGAGTAGCCACATTCACTAGGCGGTTCAATTCCATCTTTCCAATTGCATTATTTGCTTGTGTGATTCACAATAGGACATAAGTTCTCATTGGGCGAGATAATCACACCCTCTTCTCTCTCTTTTTTAGAGATGTATCTCTTATTGTAATCTTGGAGTTGACAAAGACTTGAGTCCCTCGGGGCTTCAGGATTCCTTTGTCCCTTTGATTTCAATAAGATTATCTTTTTCATTGTGATCTCATTTACCAAGAGTTTTCATTGAGTCCATACTCTTGCAAAAGTGGGGGCTAAATGTATCATCAGAAAATGGAAGCACTTCCATTTAGGACTGGTTTAGCCCTACGAGTAAGCGGTCTAGGGTCATGTCAAGTGCCTTGAGTGGGTCTTTGATTGGATATGGCTTTTCCCCCCCTATTCTTCTTCTCTCCTCACCTTTTTCTATCTTTTTTTTGGTACCTTATCCTAAGGATCTGAGATTCTTGACCTCAGGGTCAAGGTCGACCTTCTGGGTCAAGGTCAACCTTGACCCTGACCTAGGTCAGAGTCGACCTTGACCCTGACCCTGGGTCCAAATTTCAAATCCCAAAAGTTTTTTGGATGTCGGGCTTCAAAAAAATTTATTTCCCACTTCCGGGTCGGATGTTTCAAATTTTAGAACGGTAAACTCTTAAATTATATTTAATCTAGGTCTAGTTTTAGGGGTTAAGGTTTAAATGGGAATTTAATTCTCCTATGTCAGCCTCTCTAGAATTTTGTGCCCTAGACTAGTATAAAATGAAGCCTTCCTCTCTCATTTCAATCCATCTTTTCATAATCTCTCAAGTACAATCAAGTGATCAAGAAATCCTCAAGCATTCAAGCATTCAAGATCCAATTCATCAAGGAGATCCATTGATAGATATTGAAGGATTCAATCTTTTTGGAGCCCTCTTGTTGAAGATTCCTCCATCCATATTCATTCAAGCTTCTTCCTATTCCAAGATCCATTCAAGATTGGTGTTGAAGATCTAATGAAATTGATTTGAGATATCCTACATACAATTCTACATTCATTTGGAGCATCCATACTTGTGGATTCAAGGATTCAAATCCTCCACAAGGATTTTAACATAAGCAAGGTGAATAGTTACATTTGCTTTGTTTATTTGCTGCAATTTCAATTATATTTCAAGGTTAATTCTAAAACTAGGGTTTGACCAAGGAAAACCCCTCATCCAACAACAAAAAAACCATTTTTCTTGCAGGTACAGGTGCAAGACAATGAATCTCAATTCATATTTGAATACCCTTTTTGGAAAACTTTTGAGATTCATGACCAAAATTTCTATCGGAGCAGTGCAAGGATAGGTCAAATTTTTAGGGATAAGATTGTGCCTCGAGGTAAGATCTTACCCCTATATTGGGTCAAGGTCGACCTTGCTCAGAAAAGAAAAAGGTTTTTGGGTTTTCTCTATTTCTGCATTTCTAGTCCAAATTTGATTGCAGAATTTCCCGAAACTAACACAGACACCAGAAAACAACATTTTTCAAATCTGTCATATTTTGAGGTTAGTATTTCTCTTCAATTCAATCAAGATTTCAATACGTACTTTCTATAATAGAATATAAGGTTTTCTCCTTTCTTCATATTCTCCATAGATTGATTCATCTGTGCATTAACCATTTTCTTTTGGTTGATCAATTTGGATCTTTCCTTTGGGAATTTGGATTAAGAAGTAGATCTTACATTCCCACACACATATTTCCATATACACATCCCATACACATAAATATATATCTTAAGGTATATTTTTATATCATACAAAAGGTATGTCCAACATACCACAACTTGTTACAAAGGAGCTAAAATCCTTTTAACTTTCACTTCTCCACCCCTTTCCACCTTTTTTTTCCTCAAGGGTTAATATTGCATTAAAGTGACCACCTAAGGAAACCACCTCATCACCTAGATTCTCCAAAATTCCTATCAAGGAATTCCATATCATCCTCTTTTTTAATCTGATGTTAGGACCATAGATGTTAAAAAAATAAATATGACAATGAAGTTGTTTTATATGAACTTTCAGCCATTGCCAATTTTGACTGAAATGCTGAACAATAACCTCCACTGTACTCTCATTCTATAGAATAACTAAGCCACCAGATTCACCTTGAGCTTCCACAAGAGCACATTTCCATCTCCTGAACTTCCTCTTAAAAGCCTCACTATCCTCTAATTTAATTTGTGTTTCTTGCAAAAGCACTAAATCTAGTTTTGTTTGATCAAGACAACACTTTATCAAACAAATCTTGTCAAGGGCATTGCAGCCCATGACATTCCATGATAGGGTTTTCATGGTTCCCAAGAAAAGGCATAACCTTTTCCTGATCTCAAAAGTTTGGTTTGGTTGGCAAAATTTCTTGCAATCTCCAACCTTTTCCTAATTGAAATAGAATCTCTTTTCTTCTTCTCCCTGATTCTAGGTTTCTTGAGAAAGGATGATGATTGCATGATTGTTCTATTCTCAAAAGTCCCTAGAGTTTCAAAAAGGCCTAGATCATTTAAATCAACCTCTCCATTTTTACCATCAAATTTTGAGCCCCTATCTTTAAAAGCATCACCACTCTCCCTTTCCTCTTCTAAGGATTTTCTCAGATTCCTTATAGGGGATATTTTAGTATCTTTGAAGACCTCTTGTTTATCTTTGTTCTCAGAGCCATTTCCAAACTTCCTCAATTCTTCATCATAAATCTGACATCTCTAGGGTTGATTTGGTCTTTTAAATGTTCCCTCATTGGAACCATCATGCATGAACTAAAGTTAGCAAAGGAGTCTTGGATGTCAGGAAATGAAATATTTTCTCTAGTTTCATTATTACAATTCTTAGTGCATAACTTAACATTCTGACTTGAAGAAACTGGGACTTTGGGGGTGAGAGACTGATTCTATGTTTCCAATTATTCAAAGAACTGTGTGAAAGGTGTAGCTTTCACTATTTGGATGGAGGGACTTGTGGTGGTTTCCCCTTCCATCTTTTGTTCTCCTAAAAAAGATGTGTCTAAAGCCTTTCGGAGCTTCTTTCTCCATAAAGGGGATTCATTCAAAAGGCTTGCTATAAACTATTTTGCTATTTCTAGCTTCTTCATTTCCTGTTCCAAGGATTTTTTCTCAAGTTCATCTAGAAGTTTGTCCTATTCCAAACCCTTGCCTCTCTCTAATACCTCCTCGCTCTTTTCCAAAGGGTCATTTTTATTGTCTTCATCCTTCCAGATTGTAATCCTCTATTTCCAAAAACCCTTATCCATTTCCAGTGTGATTGTATCTGGTATTGGGTCATTTTCTTGCAAACTTATCAAAATGCAAGGATGAATAGAAGCATCTTTATTGTTTATCACTTCCTCCACCTTTATGAAATTTCCAATGGTGCTTCCAATGTGTCTCAAGATTTCATCACCCTAGTATTCTACTGGGAGGTTATGCAAGCTTAACCATACTAGATATTCCTTTATCCTTTCTTTGTGTGGGTCAAAATTTGATTCCTAGTCTCTTAAATAGACACCTCATCCCTCTATTAGATAAGGTCCATTATTGAGAATCCATTCCCTTTCCTCCTTTGTTGGACAAACCCCCATGTAGAAACCATTTGCTAGGGTTTTGAATCTACATCCTTCCCCCCAAACCGATTTACACCAAGGTCTAATAGAGCTTACCAAGGGCCATGGCCCTAACCATTTAAAGAAAAAAGCTTTATCCCACACAAAGAGAGTAGCTTCTTGCTATTGAGAATCAGAAACCTTTATGGTGGAGACTACTTGATACCTAATATAATCCATTGAAGCCTTCTCTTGATCGTCAACAACCTCCTTCTCCTTTGTCTCCTTGGTTTGTTTTGGTCTTTAAAACTTACTTTCAATCTTTCTGAAATCAAAACGTCCCCCAAAATGCACATAATCAAGTCTCTTTATCCGTCTACTATCCATATTCTCCCTTCTCCAGCCATTTTGAACTAGGTTTTGTGTCCACTTTCGATTTGGGTATTCCTTATTTGGCCTAAAGGTTGGAGTATGTGTTTAGAAATTTGTTTGAAACCTTTTGTTGAAAGGCCATGACCCACTATACTACGCACTGTAAGAATGGTCTGCATGCTGCTTGAAATGAAAACCTCCATTTTGGTTCGTTGTTTCAGCTCGAAAAGTTGCAAGTGACCATTGCCTCCAACGTTCTTCCTGCCCGCTGCACTCCATTTCTTGTTGGTTTTATGCATTTATTTTAAATATATTAAATTTTCAAGTTTAGATCTAATAAAATTGGTTAAAGATGATTTTTTATTTATTATTTTAAATATTTGAAGATATTATCATTGTTAATTTTAATTTTTATATATCTTTAATTAATACAAAAGATGATTATTTATTTATTATTTTAGAAATTTGAAAATATTATCTTTGTTAAGTTTTGTTTAAATTAAAACGGGTTTTTTTACAATATTTTAAATATATTAAATTTTCTATTTTAAAGCGAATTGAATTGGTTTCAAAAATATGTTATATTCTAAATTTTTTAAATTTAATATTTTTTATTGCATATAATAATTGATATATTAAATTTGGCGTTCACATTATCAATAAAGATTGACACACTAACTACCCTCAGTGTCGATTTTGCCTACTTCTTAGAAATCATCCTCTAGTAGAAAAATTGGGTGTTTTATGTTCATTTTCGCATCTATAAAGGCTTCATCATTGGTGTTGAGATTATGGAAAGGTGAGTTACTGAGAGGGGAGGGGTGAATCAGTATCTCTAAAAACTTTTCAATTGAATCCTTGTAGACATGTAATTCATTAACCGATGGTAGCATTTGCATTCATCATACATTCAATAACATAACTGAAATGTAAATACATGTAAACTAATCAAATAAGCATACATGAAACTTCATAAAAATAACACATGTTTTTTTGTATCATAGAAACCCTTGTTAGAAGGTAAAAACTGTGGTGGGGATGGAACCCACAAAGCTTCACTACTACAATAAATAAAGTTGTCGGTTAAGGCTGCAAAGATTGATCACTTCTGGTGATCTTACCTTGTTAGGAGTAACAAAAAGATCAACTAGATCTACCTGGTTAGAGGATTTTAGCAACACAATTAAGTGTGCACTCGATTAAGATATTTTACATAAGATTGTTAAGTCTAATCTGTTAAGATATTTAAAGTCTGCTACAATGGTTAGAATGCATCCGTGAAATTGATCTGTGGATAGAAACTAATCTTTGTCTAATTTCATATCTGATATGTACTTATCTTTTATCACCTTAATGTGATTGATATCTTCTCTGAATACTGCTCAATAGCCTTTTGATCTAATATCTTATTCAATCCTTGAATTCTTTGTCAATGCTTTATCTTCACAACCCTGTATGATCTTCAGATGTTCGTAAGTGTGGCTACTTCATGTGTAATACTCAAAGTAACATCTTTACAATACTTATATCAAAATGATTTGACCTAATTAGCATTGTGACACTATCTTAGAAATCCTAAGATCAACAACTCAAATGAATAACCTAGATCATCTTTACATAGGAATCATCAATCATTAAATGATTGCATCCATATTAAATATTCATCTCGATCTTAGTAAACTATTTTCTTACTCAATGTAAACCATTTACCTTGTAGTTTGTGGCAATACAATCTCCTATGTCACTTCTTGGTTTACTCGGTATACAATGCATTCATCACTTGGTAATTCACTGACGCTCAGTATTTATGAATTCTCAGTTGAACTGTGCTCAGTGTGAGTATTCAGTCAAGACTGTATTCAGTTGGTATAGTATTCTGCCTTATATTCTGTTTGGTGTCTATGCTCTGTGTGTTGACCGACTAGCCTGTATTGTCTCCTTTACCATTTGAATGAATGAATGATGCTAATGACAACTCTTAATGCACTTAGGAGTAACATTATCCCCATTTGGCTTTAGTATCAAAAACATATATGTGTATGTCAACTACAAAAGTTTGGACTTAAAAATTTTTAAACCAAAAATGTGTGAGCTGTGTGAACTCCCCCTTTGAACATGCTCTTGATGTAAAGTACATACACACACACACACACACACACACATATATATTTCCCCCTTTTTTGAAAGTAATGCCAAAAATGTACTAGAATTTGTCAAATATATTCTGATGGGTTTTCTTGAGAGTGGCCAAGAGGTTTTCTCATTCCTCTTTGAGATTTTCTAGAGCAATCTTCTCTAAGCCTACTTATGCATGCATATCAAAAATATTTTCTATTACTGATATCTCAGGAGTGGCAGCTAATTATTTTGCCTTGTTCACATGTTTCTGCATCACCTTTAAGTGGGGTAGTAACTTGGCCTATAGCTCGGTTACCCGTTCTCTTATTTTTTCCTCTTCCTTCCTCAATTCTAGTTTTAACCAGTGAATACTTGTGACTTTTGCATAATGCTCGTGAAATGCATTTGGCTCAATTGTTAGACTAGTTGCACTATTCTTTAGATCTTCATTTAGTTTCTTTAACTTTTTACTAATCTCAGTAGTGAAAGAGTCTATAGTGCATAATTTTTGCAAAATTGTAATAACCCTTTGAATAATACTTTCAAATTCGGTTACTACCTCAGACAGTTTTACCTTATTAACTGTCACTTCTTGGATGATTTTCTCTATAATCTTAAACTATATCTTTGATTAATCTCTCTCCTCAATTCTCTTTTCTGCATCTACATTCTGAGAGTTGATGTACCCAGTTAGAGTTGCAAGTTGATTAATGATGGGAGTTGCCTTATCAACATTGATATCAAGTACTACCTACATTAAAATCTCTCTAGCATCTTCTAAGACTTGTTTGTGCTTTCTTTCTTGTCTTAGCTTTTCTTGTGTATCCTTCCTTGTGCACAATTCTCCATATCTTCATAGTGCTTCAGTGTCTAGGTTTCTCGGGTCACATCTAGGAATTTCAATGATTTCATCTAAAGTGACTGGACCCTTACTGTGTTTCTTCTTCTTCTTCTTCTCCTATGTGCTGGATGTGGGGGATTTCCCATATGGAACTGGAGCTTTAGTCTTGATATTTGACTTGTCTGATCAATTGAGACACTTTCTTTCTTGTCTTTCCCTTTTATTGTACCCTAGGTTTGAGGTCCTTGGGATTTTGGCCTTGTGTCATTTATAGAAACATCTACATTTGTCTCAGTTTCAGCTTCTTTAACTTCTACCTCTTTTGTAGGCTCATTTATCTCCTTATGTCCTTCTTCACCATGACCTTCAATGGTGTTTGTTTGTTTCTCGGGTGTATGGTGCTCGGGTTGCTCTTGATTAGAAATTTCTATGGCTTGCACCAAAATAGGTAAGTTACTTGATATATTTACTATAGCTACCTCAGTAGCTTTGTCTTCTTCCATATTATCGATAGTAGTAACAGTAACATCTTTATCATATTTTTCCTCATCATTAGGATCTCCATCAATGATATCTTCAATTGTCACTCCATCAGTCTCAGTTGTAACTACCTGCTTGGGAGTATCCTATTTTTCTTCATCACGCTACTACATTTGACCTCATTTTTCTACCAAAATTTTTGACCATCAATTAAAAAGGTTTAGGTTGGTCAGATTATAGAAGGAAAACTTCCTTTTTTTTTAATCCATGCCTGTGTTGGTCAAAATTTTGACCAATACCATGTAGGTCAAAATTTTGACCAACACGGGCATAACTTTAAAAAGAAAAAAGATTTTATATCTCATTTCATTATTTGGTTTTAACATGGAGCGCATGAAGGAGCTGGAGCATGCAATTGTTTGAACTGTTATTTGGTGAGATTTTTAGGAGGACCTCCTTCCTATGAGGGTTTCCACTGTGATTTGGTGTAAAAGGAGGACCACTTGTAAGGATTTCCTTACTCTGCATTTGTCTGGCATTGTTTTATGCATCTATGCTATTGGTACTTGTTGGTTACCTACTTAGGGCCCATGAGCAATGTGCCAAGGCATCATGTATTGGGTATTTGTTGGCACATTTTTTATCACTATTTATATACATTTGATTTAGAGATGAACTTGCAAAACCCTAAATTTCTGAATCGCATCATGTTACACTATAAATGTACTAGTGTTAGGTTTATGATTGCTACATATCCTTCAATATTGATCATGTTCTTTGTATTCATGTTGTCACAGTGAACAAGTATGAAATATAGTGAACAAGTAGTGTTTTCTCATTGCTTTCAACACTCCTGTTGATTACCAGTTAGCCTATGAGTTTTCCATGGTGTCTATGCTATGTTTATTACTATACTTGTGCCCTGTTAATACTGTTGTGGTATCTTGCTTACTATCCCTTTCTCTGCTCATAAACAGCCAAGGAGTTAGACTCCTGGCATCGTGGACCCTCTGTCTACTCACTGGTCTTACTCACCCAGAGCCTATGAATTTTCCATCATTCTTATTTGTTGTTTACCACATGGCACCGTGTGATGGTTTTATGCATTAAACCCATTGTTGACATATGTGGCATTGTAGAGATCCTTCTTTAATTGTTTACTCACCATTATGTGTGGTCACGGTTATCATGACGCCCATGAGATATATGCATTTCAGTATCATTGATCTATGCTTGACCATTGGCATGCTTCAGCTATATATACTCATTGCGCTAGTATAGAATTCATTGTTTATTATGGACATTGTTATTTATCTTTGATGACCCGTGAGCAAGGCCAAGTCGCATCGTTGATGGTTTGATGCCATGCCTTTGAGCCATAGGTTAGGGCATTGTCTTGATTCATCCTTTCTTGGAGCATGCCTTTTGAATCATAACACCATTCATTTTTCTATTGTGTTTATCTTTATGGCATTATGCTTTCATGTTTTGGCTTCAAGCTGTGAGTGTTCACTGTATTGCATACTTGTTCGTTGTTTGGGTTATAATCACTTCACTACCTTTTGTAGTTGTTTCAAGATAGTTTCTATGTTCTATAACATTGTTCTTTGCTCCTTTCAATGATTTTTCTCTTGAAAGATTCTTAAATCCCTTGATGACTGTCAATAAATGATCCTTGTAGCACTGCACCATTGATTCATGCTTTTGATTTCTACCACTATCATTTAGCATGTCCTTTATATTATTTTGATCCAATTCATGGATAACATATCACTATTTTTTACCATTGAGTGTCCTTTATATAGAGCTCTGTCATTGAAGTGCCTTGTTATGCACTTTGTCTTCAATGTTGTCATAAACATGAATAGATACCTTTTATATTATCTCTGACTATTTCTATGCATAGAATCACTATCATTGTTTTACTTATTGTAGTTTAATTAAGAAGCCATTTGTTATTTGTGATAGTGAAAACATCAATTCACTGTCATGATAACATGTAGGGTAAAATGGGCTCCCACAAGGTTTGAACCCAACATGTTTGTAGTTTTATTGAGTAGGCATGCACCATTCATGGTCAGGGCTCTTATTTTGATTGAGTGTGAAGCATTTTAGGCTATCCAAGATCTCTTCTTGTTCTTTTTCCTTCCAATTTAGATTAGGCTACAAAATAGGACTTCTAGGAGTTTAGATGGTCATTTATTTTGTTTTCAGCAACTCCTTCTCAATTGTAGGTGCCAAAGACTTTTACTCTATCCTTGTAGGACATCTCATATCAGAACAATGTTTTAGCAATTTTCTCCTAAAATTTATAGTGAAATCTCCTTGATCTAATCTACTACAAAATCTAAAACTAATAAATGAGATTGCTACTTTTGTACACCATACAATTTATTATGAGGGGGTATGGCATGTAAGTAAAATGTTGGAAAACAAACTAAAACTTTCTTTTTTATCTCAAAAGTTGGAGGATGAGACTAAAAGTAATTTACCTTACCATTGATATTTCTATTTATATAGCTAAATTATAACATGAATTAAACTGGAATGCCTTCCACTAATTATACAATTTATTATCAAGTTGAATCCATTCATGAGTGTCTAAGGGTGTAGAGGAAGTTGGTGTGTTGAAACACAACCAATAGTGACTGTTCCTACACAGTGTACCAATGAAATACCATGAGGACAGAGTAATGAGATAGTACTTAATGTTTTCCATGAATGGAAGGGAGTTGTGAAGGATGGATTGTCATTGTGTTATGTGTTTCAAATGTTCTTGACTGCAAGGTAGACAGTGAAGTGGAAGAACATTCTCAGATTGCTTGGATAGCCCGGTTTAAGGGTCACTAGAATATGTCGTCAATAATGATAGCATTCATTATAGTTGCAGGAACTCTTGTAATTGCCAAAATGCTATTTCATACTTCTCTTATATAATACTATATACCACTACCATTATGCCATTATTTTAATTGAGAAGTAAGGAATGGAAAAATCAAGGATTAAACTATCTTAGTAGCAAATATGGTGATAGATTAGGCATTCAATACATGTCACCTTTGCAATTATGTGCAATGATTTTGCATAATAAAACTTTATATGGTGAAGGATATTGGTTTTGTGGTCAGCACCCTCATTTGTGAAGGAATTTTTTTTCCTTATGTAGGCTATGAAAGGTAATTTGGGTTTTCTTCTTTATTAAACATCTAGGGTACAGTCAATTTAATAGTAGTTTGACATAAAATATATGAAGGCTACTTAATTTATCTTAGGGATAGAGATAATTTAATTTTAACTTTGGTTGTGTTAATAGAACTATGTTGACTTTATTTTGTAGTTGTTTAACATGAGATTTTGTAGATTAATAGGAGTTTACAGATACTAGTGTGCCATAGTTGCCCATTTATAACTAGTGAGATGCACATAACTCATGTACCTCATGCTAGTGTGCTTGGATACCTTGTATACACTATATTTATCATTAGACTAGACATTATCCAAATAGTGAGTATTTATATAAAGTGCTATAACACACAGGTGGTCCTACTTTTACACCAATTAATAACAGTGACAACCCTCACAGGTGGTTGGATAACATCTAGTCTAATCCAAGCACACTAGCATGAGGTACATGAGTTATGTTCATATCACTAGATATAGATGGGCATTAATGCTCAATTGAATGATATGCTCCCATAAAAATGTTAACTCCTATTAATCTACAAACTCTCATGATAAACAACTACAAAATAAAGTCAACCAACCTAAACCTTTTTAATTGATGGTAAACAAATTTGGTAGAAAAATGAGGTCAAATGTACTAGTGTCCTATTTTACTCAAGTTGACTTCTTTCAACTTCTTTTAGAGTTGTCTCAAAATGCAATTCAATTCAATTCAAAAATTTCAATTTCACCTTGAGATAATTCTATTTGCTACTGGGTCTAGCTCCCAATATTGCTTCGTCAAATCTACATGTTTTTCACCTATGCATATACCTTCTCTGATCAACTCTGATATGCATAGGTGATGAACATTCATATTTTCCTAAGGAGTACTTTGATCTTTCCTGCAACACATGTACTATTGTGAAAATCATCACAAGTCCATTTGTTGCAAGAAATCGCACAGTACACATGTCTGGATGTCTGCATGTTTTTCACCTGTTCATATACCAAATGATGAATTCTCAATTGTTGTAATGGAAAAACATTAGAACCGTCCATATACCTTCTCATAAAAATGTGAACTCCTATTCACATATGAACATTTGATGCAACTTGGGCTGATTCGTCCAATCTTTACAACTTAACATACAAGCATATAAAATCAGAAGCAAAACAAGTATGGTGCGTTCATACTGATATTAAAAAGTATTAAAAATTAGAAGCAAAATAAGAAAGGGTATTAAAAAGTATTTTAGGAGAATATAGTGACCATTGTGCTTTTTTTTTAAAGTAATAAAGACATTATAACCTCTTGTATTCTATATTATATTAGCATGCACAAACTATCTTAGTGCTTTAATTGTTAGGAAATAAGACAAACAATGGCAATGGAGATTATATGAGATAAATCTCTAACATAGAGAACAAATTTATTTATATATGAAATCTTGTACAAAATGTTTACAAATAGATTATGCAATATCAAAAAATGTTGACAATAAGATTACAAAATATCAACAAAAAGTTTTGCTTGCTATTGTAGATGCTCTCTCTCTATAATTGTTGCAATATAGAATCTCTCTAGAGCTGCTGCAATGTATGGTCTTTTTGGAGTTGTTGGTTGACATATATTTTATAGAGTTGTAGCTATCTTCTCTTGCGTGTCTATTGTTGCTTAGCACATACTTTTTGGAGCTGTGTTCTTCCATTTAAACGCTCATATTATTATTTTTCAACTCTTTTTCTTCTCTAAAATTGTTCTATGCTATTCTTATTTTATTCCAATGAACCATAATCTCTAGTTCTAATGAACCTCATTATTGATTCAGCAAGAATCTCGCTCTCCCAATGGCAATATGCTTATGAAATCCAAACCATCATAGGAATAGGAGTCAAGACAAATAAATTTTTGTTGGAGTGAGCTTGTAGAATCTAAAATTCATTAATTATTGGTTGTTTTTATGGTAAGAGACTCCTTCATGACTATCTTAATGAGTCCTTACAAAACAAGTACAAAATGTCAAAATATAGTGAAGGGAGGCTTCTAATCATCCTATGTTACATGAAATTTATAAATATTGGCGCTAGAAGACACAAGGTTCAATTTCAGTTTTGAAAGTATTGAAGATGACTAATTCTAGCTCAGGTATAGTTAAATTGTCCTTGCTACCCTAGAATGACATCTTTGTTCAAACCATTGATTGCAAACATTTTTTAAGTACTTGAATCTACAATAGAACAATAGTGGTGAATGTATGATATAGGCTTGATGGCTCCTGTCAATGTGCCAAACTGTCAATGTGGTGGTGGGCAGTGTGTGTTGAAGACTTCACGAACACAAAGCAACCCTGGACGACAATTTTGGTGCTGCCCAAATAGAAAAAAGGTTGCTAATGTGTATATATTTAATGTTTCTAATGTAAATACTATTCATTATATTATAACAACTAATCTAGATTGGGCATCACAGGGAAATAATGGCTGCAGATACTTTAGTTGGGTCGATGAAAACTCATCTACATCTATCCGCCCATCTCCACTTATTAGCGATGAAGGATTTGAGTGCAAAATGTGTCAGGCTAGGGAAAATTTTGAAATTATATTTTTATGATGCCTTCTTTGTATTGTAATCACATATCTTTGTTGTGACCATATGTAGAGATGAACTCAGGAATTAGTCAATTTAGTATTTTCATATTGTAACTAATATTTTATAAATATGGATATGGTGTAACTTCTCTTTGCCTCAAGTGCGCATATATATGGTTTACATCTTTTTTTAGAATAATTCTTCATGTTTATGGCTCAGGTGAGCCCCAATCTGCTATCAATCACATGATTTAACGTATAGTGTTTTCTTGGTTATTCCATTTGTTCCTTGACATTTGAAGGCCATTTGGTAATTTCAACTACACCTAAGGATCCATCCGTGACCCTAGTGGTCTTCATGACTCCTGCCTTTGACCTTGGTGCTCCTACACCAACTGCTAGCACAAAGGAAGATTTGACATAACATATATGAAGGCTACTTAGTTTATCTTAGGGATAGAGATAATTTAATTTTAACTTTGGTTGTGTTAAAGGAACTATGTTGACTTTATTTTGTAATTTTTTAACATGAGAGTTTTTAGATTAATAGGAGTTCACATTTTTATGGGAACATATCATTCAATTGAGTATTAATGCCCATCTATATCTAGTGAGATGAATATAACTCATGTACCTCATGCTAGTGTGCTTGGATACCTTGTATACACTATTTTACATTAGACTAGACATTATCCAAATAGTGAGTATTTATATAAAGTGCTTGAAGATCAAAGGCCCAAGTCCAAAATGCTGAAATTATATAAAGTGCTCTCTCTCTATTCAAGAATCGTAGCAGAGATTATTCTAGACAAAAAACATGGAAGCAGCGATCTGTAGCAGACATTATTCTGGGAAGCAGTGAATTTCTTAGAAGGCTGTGAATTCACCATTAGGGAGCAGATCTCAGTCCAAGGCAACAGCAACCTCTCTGCCATAACAACATTACATTCAAGTGTAGATTCTAGATTAGGTGGAGCAGATATTCAATCTAACATTGATGAGTTCAATGAGCTACATATTCAGAGTGGAGATCCTCATATTGATCAATATTGATCAATATTGATTAATATCATTGCATATTAGAAGGCGCTGATGGCAGGGCAGATCTGGGCTTAGTTTCAGCCTATTCAAGGACATGCAAGTACAAATCTATGACAACTTGGAGAAGCCCTAGGTGGGCTAACTCGGATCATATCTAGAAGGAACTAAAGATTCCAAGGATGAATATCAGAGAGGTTGTTGGAGCAGAGAGTGGAAATTAAGATGAAGTCAAAGAAGATCAGTAGTTGTCTCAATAGGATTCATGTTGCAATGCCCAAGCTGTGAGATGGGAAAGAGAGGCCCCCTTGTATTCCTCAAGTTATTTTGGATGCCAGGGCATGCACTACCAAGGAGGCCATGAAGCTGGAGAAGGATATTGAGAATGAAAATGGTGGGGCTGGAGTTTACTCTACAAGCTTGAAGAAGCAGTATATTTTGGCAAATGAAGAGTGGAAAGAAGATGGTATTCCTAAGATCATGGATGGACACAATGTTGCAGACTTTATTGATCCAGATATCTTGCAAAGGCTTGAAGAACTGGAGAGGGAAGAAGGGCTTAGGATGGCAGCTAAGGGTGACGAGGATGATGAGATGGGGGAAGTGGAGTTGAATCCTGATGAAAAGGAAGCTCTAGCTACAATTAGTAAGAAGATGAAGATGCTTATCATCGAATACAAATTGAAGAAGAGTACTGCAGAGAGTTGAGAAACATAAATGTAGATTTCAAAATAGCTGAGAAACATAATTGTGGGCATCATGGTCACATTTTTTTGGAGACAACATAATTGAGTTGTATACCCAGACGACGTAGAGCAACTTCTGCTCCTCTGATTCCAAGTTGACACTGTGGGATCCAAAGACCATAGATAAGGAATAAATTTAGACAGCGGAGGAGGGCCATAATGACCAAAATAATAGAGGGCAAACCTCTAGTTAAATGAGGCAACTACAAACATTTTAATAGATTTTTATTATTAAATAATGAAATTTGCATATACTAGTGTTCTAAGCCCCCTCATTACATGATTTATTATTGCAAGCTCCCTCTGACTTAATGCATCTAGAAAATGAAACTACAACCTATTGGGATTGAGACAAACCTTATAAAAAAATAGCAACTAAGAAGGATCGCTTGCCAACATCTGTTGAATACATCAACAAATGTTGGCAACTGATCCTTCTTAGCTGTTGTTGTTTTATAAGATTTTCTCAATCCCAATAGGTTGTAGTTTCATTTTCTAGATGCTTAAGTCAAAGGGGGCTTGCAATAATAAATCATGTAATGAGGGGGCTTTGAACACTAGTATATGCAAATTTCATTATTTAATAATAAAAATCTATTAAAATATTTGTCATTGCCTCATTTAACTAGTTGAGGTTCATCCTATATTATTTTTATCATTATGGCCCTCCTCTGCTCTCTAAATTTATTCCTTATCTATGATCTTTGGATCCCGCGGTGTCAACTTGGAACCGGAGGAGCAGAAGTTTCTCTACATCATCTGGGTATACCACTTAATTACGTTGTCTCCAAAAAAATGTGACCTTGATGCCTACAATTATGTTTCTCAGCTGTTGTTTCCAAGGACCCCTTATGACCCTTGACGACTGTTTACGATCCCTAATAATACATCTTAGAGGTCTTAAAATATCATAAAGGGTCATAAGAGGCTCCTAGGAGGGGCCAGATGGGCTTCCACCTTCACGTGGTTGGCCCTATTAAGTACAGAATGTTAAACTATTCTCGAAACAAAGAGAATCTCAATAATTTAAGGTCTCAGTCCACAGAAAAATTAAATTAGACTTACTATCCAAATTGGTACACTGATGAGAATCAATGATGGGGAGTTTTTAGATTTTGAGAAGACGTATATGCAATGGAGGCCATAAGGGATTTTTGTGGAGATTTTGTAGATGTGGAGATTTGCTAGAGTGGCTATATACATATGAGGGTTTCCAGATTGAGTACCAGTGTAGAGATGATGATTCATTAACCTATGTCTATAACACCTTCAAAAATATCCCTTCTTTGGCCTCCACTCATACCTCTTCTCAAAATCTAGAAACTTTGGATACCGTTTCTCATCCATGCACGAAATGTGCTAGTGATCGTATAAAATTACTTAAAACTAGTAACGGGTGTTGGGAATAGCCTCTGGATTATGAAGGGATTCCATTCCAGTGTGGGAGGTGTATTCAGATAGGGCATCCTGGTGGAAAGGTGCCTCACACCATCATTATATGGTGGAGAAGAAGTTGAAGCAACAAAAGAGTTTTTCTCAAGCTGTGCATGGTGAGACATTGAATCAGGAAATTGGAAATGCATGTAAAGTGACCAATGTTACAAAGCGAGTGGATGGTTTGGATGATGGGAAGAGTACTAGAAAGGTAGCAACCACACCAGAGGGTAGACAAAAGAAAAGACATGTTGGGTGTCAAGACCAGAGGGCAGAGAAAAGAATGTAGCTATCCCTGGTTCGGGCCAGGTTCTAACCCATTACAATTGGCATCAAACATTCTATGATTAATGTTGGTTGTGTTAACAGAACTATGTTGACTTTATTTTATATTTGTTTAACATGAGATTTTGTAGATTTGGGGTCACAGTCAGTGATTGGGAGAGCCCTGTTTTGGCACCAGTCATGTAGTACAAGCACTAGAATTGAGTTTTTTTGGCACGGGCTAGGAAATTTTTGTATATCAACATGCAATAGAGTTTGGGGATTTTTTAGTATTTAAATACATCTGTGGGATGTATTTCAGAGTTTGGATATATGGGAAGAATGAATGTGAAAAAGATATTTCTTTTTTTCATTCAGAGAAGATCCGGAGTGATTTTGACTCACAAAGGAAATGCCCTAATCCTTCAAAAAGTTATATTTTGATGAGTTCTGATCACTCAAGGAACAAAAAATCATCTGTTGAGTTGAAAAGAAAATCAACAGAAGACGTTGAAAATGAAGTGAAAATTATCTCTATTATATTACAATCTCCTATACTCTACAAGTCTATTTGACAGGGGTTCAAGAAGCCTATCTATTATTGTCTAAAGGATATTTTGGGTTTCTATGTTTTGTTACGTGTTTTTTAATAACATTGTTTAGATGGTTCTTAAGGTAATGTTCCTTATTTTATATGAAAATTTGTTCTACAGACAACACCGAACACATTTGTAAATAAACTCAAATTACCAAGAGAAAGAACAATGGTGACTCTTGTGGATCCTAACAGAAGGGAATGTCCTGTACGATTCCTCAGAGATCTCCTTGAAGATTCCTTGACTCATACAAGAAAAATCCGAAGCCAAATTGAATAGCATTGGCTATTTGTCAGCGGAAGGTCCCTGCTAGAATAGACACATTTGTCACTTCATTAAGATGACAATTGTGTACTAAGTTTCCTAACTGTATAAGTCATCATCATCTTTATTATCTGCTATAGAAAATACATTTGAAGCACCAGTAGAAGCACCAGGAAATCAAAATTCAGAACCAAAGCCTCGAGATTGCTGTAGTGTTTGTGCAAAGGCTTGATACTTCCAAATATCAGCATCATTGACACTTCTTCGGGCATATTTCATTGACTCCTCAAAATGAGGAGCCTTTATTTCAGCTACCTCATCACTATCATCCTCATCCATTGCCTCAGGGTTCTCACTTATTTTTCTTTCACATTCAATATCCTATAAACGTGCAGAGGAAAGAGAACATGACAAATTGAAATAATAAGATACAAGTTGAGGAAAATTAAATCAAAAAATGTAAAATTATAACAAACCAGTTCAAAAAAAACCATTAAGAAATTCATAACCAAATCTAGTTTGCAAAAGCCGCCACAATTGAAACTCACCTTCTCAATATTTTCTCTAATAGCATACTTGCAAGCCTGCTGACAAATCTATGTAATATCTCATCAATAAATATAATGGACAAGGTATTCTTCTCAACCTCCTCAAAAGCCTTCCAGAGATTGCTTTCACTTTCTCCAGCCAACTTTGACATGATCTTAGGTCCATTGATACAAAAAAAGAAGGCATCGGTTCATTTGCCACTGCCCTAGCAGTTAAAGTATAAAATATTTTCCAACAAGATTTTTTTTTAAAAAAGGTTTTCATAGCATTATCTACCACTTGAGCAAAAGTTTCCATAGCTAAATTTCCTTTCCACGGTTAAAATTTCTCTAAAGACTTACAAGTTAGTAAGTCCTCGGCTAAAGGGCTGATAAACTAAATAAAGTTTCAAACATTGAACAGATAAAACTCATACAAGCAAAAGCCGGAGCCAAATTGAATAACATTGGCTATTTGTTAGCAGAAGGTCCCTACTAGAATAGACACATTTGTCACTTCATTAAGATGATAGTTGTGTACTAAGTTTCCTAACTATATAAGTCATTGTCATCTTTATTATCTGTTGTAGCAAATACATTCGAAGCACCAACAAAAGCACCAGGAAATTGAAATTCAAAACCAAAGCCTCAAGATTGTTGTAGTGTTTGTGCAAAGGCTTGATACTTCCAACTATCAGCATCACTGACACTTCTTTGGGCATATTTCATTGACTCCTCAAAATGAGCAGCCTTCATTTCAGCTACCTCATCACTATCATCCTCATGCATTGCCTTAGGGTTCTCACTTATTTTTCTTTCACATTTAATACATGTAAAAGTGCAGAGGAAAGAGAACATGACAAATTGAAATAATAAGATACAAGTTGAGGAAAATTGAATCAAAAAATGCAAAATTCTAACAAATTAGTTCAAAAAAAACTATTAAGAAATTCATAACCAAATCTAGTTTGCAAAAGCTGTCACAATTGAAACTCACCTTCTCAATATTTTCTCTAATAGCATACTTGCAAGCCCACTAACAAATCTCTGTAATATCTCATCAATAAATATAATGGACGGGGCATTCTTCTTAGCCTCCTCAAAAGCCTTCTGAAGATTGCTTTCACTTTCTCCAGCCAACTTTGTCACGGTCTCAGGTCCATTGATATAGAAAAAGAAGGCACCGGTTTCATTTGCCACTACCCTAGCAATTAAATTTTTCCCAGAACCAGGATGCCCATAGAGTAGAATACCCTTTAGGGGCTTCACACCAATAGATTTGAAGAGTTTTGGGCATCTAAGAGGAAGCTCTGCCAATTCACGGATCACCAATCAGAGCTTATCTCTCAAATAGTTCAAACAAAATGAAAAAACCAATAGCTTCACACAAAGCAGAGCAGATGGATTGCTAGAGCCCAAAGCAGTCTGGAAAATAGAACGAGCAGGGACCCACTAGCAACAAGCAGCAAAATGAGTGTGGACACCTAAAGATAAATATCTAGACTAATCACCAATCAAAATGTCATTGGTGATTAGTCTAGATATTTATCTTTAAATTTTTTTTAAACACTTTGTATTGAGTCAAAATTTTGACTCTTCGTGGTTGATGTTTTGACTCACCGTCGTCGAAAGTCTGGCCTAGTTTGGTCTGAAATTTGACCATTCTGTGTCAAAATGTGGCGTCATGGGTTCTGCATCCTGGTCAAAGCCACTAAATATTTCAACCAATATTCATCTAAAGTGTGATAGACTTTGATTGAAATATGACCGTAGTGAATTTGGCATCCTGGTCAAAGCGACCAAATATTTTGACCAATATTAATCTATATTGATCGAAGGATCGACCAATATACCAACACTTGCTAATGTTATTTTTTACCAAGATTGGCATCAATCATTCTACGGTTGCAGCAATGGGTCGATATTTTGACGCCGATAATAGCAAAGAACGAGTTGGTTGACTATTCGACCGAGTTGGGTAGAAACTTTGACCAATAGTCCGTCAAAAAATGGTGCAAAATGTACTAGTGTCAATATAGCCTGCTGGATAGAAATCTTCAGTGTATGTTTCATCATCGAGCTTTTCAGTATCAGATATGTGAATAGGCTCTTCAGTTTTCCTTTGTGTAGCAAGATCTGCATCATCTAAGTGTACCCCTTTTCCTTTTCCTTGTACACCTTGCTCAGGGATTATTGCAAGTGCATTTTTGTCTGCTTCAGCTTTTGAATTCAAAATTTTTGTCCACAAAACTTTACTATCTTCATCCACTTCTTCAATTTTTCCTTGCAATATGTTTAGTGCTCTTCCTTTCATCAAAAATCTATTTGCATATTGTTTCATCAAATCTTCTACTTCAATTACCGATAAAGTAGGCATTGCCAAAAATAATGAGTGTTCTCTCATTTTATTTTCGGTATGCAAGGCATAAGTCTATCTTGCTGATACCTTGTCATATAGCTCCTTTAGAATGTAACTTGCAAATTCAACAACTAATCTTTTGAATTTAATCATCACGCTGATGATTGCTTCATCAAGTTTTTCTTGATCCTCAGTTGACATATGTATATACCAATTCATTTTAGGGTGACCTAGTCTACCTGTTTCCTTTATATTCTTTACCATGCCATCTATTGATTGTCCTTTCTTTACAACAACTTTAAATTTACTATTATCATCTTCTTCATCAAAATCAATATCATATTTACCTCTTATGAGATTTCTCCTCTTCTTAAGTGACTCTATGGAGGCTTGTGCACCTCTCTTCTTCTTTTGATAGGTCTTTGTAGGTGTTGGCTTTGTAATTTTTTTAATTCCTCATTTCAGGGGTGGAGAAAAACCTATAGAGGATCTTGTCCTCACTCGTGTGGGAGTCTCTTCCTATTTCCTCTTCCCTTTTTCCTTCACCACTGCACATGAATTACTTTAACTAACTCGATCTCTTCTTCATGCTCACTGTTACCGATCAGTAGTTGTTCCTCGGTTGCTTCTTCAACCAGATTCTTTGCTGCTTCCTCTTCATCATCACCAAATTGCTTAGTTAGAGTATCCATCATTTTCTTAGATTTTCTACTAACTTTAACTCCAACTAGATCCATTTTTATTCTCAACTTTTCTTCTTCATAGGTTCCAAACCTAGTTGCCTTTTTGTCTTTAGGCTCTGCCAAGAGTTCCTTTATTGACCTAGAGGCTCTGTCAATATCAAGTTCATAGCTTATAGGGGGAAATGATGTTGTCCTTGGCTCAATTTCCTTTATCAGAGTGGTGTCAGTGTCCACCAAAAAAAAAATATCATCTTTGTATTATTCTATGATTTGTGCAGGTATCCTACTCCTCTTATGCATTCTCTCTTTAAATTTTCCAAAGTAATCATCCATCACAACCTCACAATTTTGTCCTAAGTTCTTGATGAAATCACTGATTTTTTTTATGACTATTTTGTTGACATCCCACTATACATTACCGACTGGTGGAAATGAATTTTACAGATAGAAAAAGATACATACAAATAGTGAACCAAACTTACATGTGTTGGTCTTAGCAATACAAATATTCCTCATATTTTCTTCAAATTGCTTCAACATTAGCTCAGTGAGATCTAATTGTAAGCCTTTCTTTACAACCTTGTATGCAATATCAACTGCTCTGCATGGGACACTGTTGGGCCTGCTTGATTGGAATATTTTGTAAGAAATGACATAGGCTCCAAATATACTTTCTAGATTAGTGATTATATTTATCCTCATGCCTCTTCCATCCCACTCAGCTCCTGTTAATTTCTCAATCTCTGTTCGTGATGTGTGTCTTATGGATTTTTCCTTATCATTTGTTGGATAACTAGTAACCACATGGATAACATCTTTAGTGATTTTAATCAGTTCATCCAACCACATCTTTCCCTCATGTACTCAGTTGAGTACAACCCTAATCCACTCCATTTTGAACTCCTTCAAGAAATGAAGGGCATTGGTCAGACCTTTTATTTCCAGGTGTGTGTGTGTGTTCATCTTTCAGCTTCACATCCTAGCATAGCTCCTGGTATGTGGATTGTAGCTTGAAATCTCTAATTTCTCTTATCTTGTAGTGAATATATGATCATATATCCTGAACCAACAAAACCCTAGGTAGTATGCTTGAAAATACACCTTTATCATCAGTTTGTGATGAAATCTCAAGATGTAATTTGTATCTTGGTTCTTCGTAAGTTGAGGACTTGATTAGTGTGACCTTCTTGTCACTATCGGTCTTGGATTGTGCAGTCTTAGATGAGGATGCCATTGTTTCAAAAAAATTAGGGCTTCACAACAACTGTAAGAAAATAACTCAGTTCGCTTAGAACTTACTTGAAACAGTGTCAAATGGTTTGTGATCTTCTTAAATCTCTGTGAAATTATTGAAAAATGATTTTCTCAAATCTCACTTGAATCGATATGGTTCACTGTGTGAAGAAATGAGTTTTCTTTGCTGCATATTTATACCCAAAAAAAATTTCTCGCTCAAATTTTTGCAATAAATGCTTCACCTACCATAGCTTGGTTGATACAAAGATGTTTGGTTATCTCTATTGAAACTTCAACTCAATTAGCATTAATATTGCTTGGTTGACTCTTCAACTTAGTTAACCTTAACACTTTCACTGACTAACAAACTTTCACTTAGTTATGCTCTTACTGACTATACACATTTCATGCTCAGAACATATAAATACCTAGTGCATCTTATTTCATGTTGATTTGGTATTCATGCATTAGATAGAAGGAAATTTTGTAAGATATAATCAATTGAAATTCAATTCCATACTTACTTGATTTTCTTAAGTGGAGGTGGTGAGATCACCTAACCTAAAGGATGAGGTGTCACTGATTGTTGTGATTGTTCTAACATTGTCATTTGTTTCTCTTCTCCATATTTGGTTCATTATCCTCATGATTCCTTCAATGGTGTTCTCACTTGCATCAATACTCAGTTCTGGTACTCACTCTTTGTAGTCTCTTCTTAAATGACCGACCTTATGATAGTGCAGACATGCCATCCCATAATTTGTCTAGTTTTGAGATCTTCCTCTCCAGTGTATTCTCATGCAATTTTCTAAAGTATAACCATATATACCACATGTTGTACAACTAGTCCAAGTGTTGTAATCCCAATTATATGCATTACCTTGTCTTCTTGGTTGATATGTCTTTTCAGTTTCCAAACTTGTTTCATCTTTGTCCTGTATTCTTGTGATATATGTCCATACATGTTGCAAGTATGGCAATGCTTTTTCATATATTGTTTCTTATGTGATTTATTCATTTTTTATCTACACTCATGTGCTTGATGTCCATACTATTGCAATTATAACAATAACAATCAAATTTAGGAGTAGATTTAAGAATACCTTTTGCTTTTCTTCTGCAAACATTTGATGTGTGACTTGGTTTTCCATAGTGATAGCATGAGATCTTATTTGGCATTGGATTTTCATAGGCATTCTTTTGTTTATATTGTCTTGATGACTCTCCCTGCTCGGTATAACCTAAACCAACATTGTTGTCAAGTCTTCTCTTATTATTTAGAAATTCATCCATTCTTTTAGTACTTTCTTCATCTTTCTTTATCATCTCCTTATGTTGTTGTTGAATCTTCACTTCATTGTTCAATCTTTCATCGTCTTCTCTCAATTCACCAATGTCTTCCAATCTTCTAGCAAGCTCACTGTTCACTTGGTTGACTTCCTGACTCATGACAACCATCTGATTAGATATTTCAAAATGATACTCGGTAAATCTCAGTATTTTAGATTCCTTCTCTTCCATATTTTCAGTCATTTTTCTTCTATCTTCAATAGCCAAGTTTCTTTCTTGTTCAACATGTCTTGCATTGTTCATGACATCAATCATTCTTACCATTTGAGTCTCTTGACCAATTTGCATTGCTTTCACTTGATCAATAAGGTGTTGATTCTTTTCAAATAGATCTGATATGGTTCCTTCAGATGTATTAGATATACTTCCAAATCCAAATCCTTCAAATAGTTCCCCTATCTCTTCTTCCTGATAATCAATCTCATTGTGCCTAAATGCAAATTCCTTCCTTTTGATCAATAAATCTCTCATTTTTTCTTTGTCTTCCTTAAATTTTCCCATGAGAATCTGCATCTCCAATCTTTGATTTTAAATTGTCTTATCAAGCTTAAACCTTTCCATCATTAAGATTTTTTTTCTTCAGTGTTTAAAATTCCTCAATAAGAGAACTAGCTCTGATACCAATTGTTGGGATTGTGGCAAGGTGAGTTACTAAGAGGGGAGAGGTGAATCAGTAACCCTAAAAACTTTTCAACTGAATCCTTGTAGACATGTAATTCATTAACCGATTGTAGCATTTGCATTCATCATACATTCAATAACATAACTGAAATGTAAATACATTTAAACTAATCAAATAAGCATACATGGAACTTCATACACTTAAAACATGTATTTTGGTATTGTATAAACCCTTTTTAGAAGGTAAAAAATGCAGTGGGGATGGATCCCACAAAGCTTCACTACTATAGTAAATAAAGTTGTTGGTTAAGGCTACAAAGATTGATCAATTTTGGTGATCTTACCCTGTTAGGAGTAACAAAAAGATCAACTAGATCTACCTGGTTAGAGGATTTTAGTGACACAATTAAGTGTGCACTCGGTTAAGAGATTTTACATAAGACTGTTAATTCTACTCTATTAAGAGATTTAAATTCTACTACAATGGTTAGAATGCAACAATAAAATTGGTTTGTAATTAGAAACTAATCTCTGCCTGATTTTAGATCTGATATGTACTTATCTATTATCACCTTAATGTGATTGATCTCTACTCTGAATACTTCTTGGTAGCCTTCTGATCTAATATCTTATTCAATCCTTGAATGCTCTATCAATGCTTTATCTTCACAACCCTGTCTGATCTTCAGATGTTCGTAAGTGTGGCTACTTCATGTGTAATACTCTTCAAAATGATGTCTTTACAATACTTATATCAAAATGATTTGACCTAATTAGGGTTGTGACACTATCTTAGAAAACCTAAGATCAATGGCTCAAATGAATAACCTAGATCATCTTTACATAGGAATCATCAATCATTGTATGATTGTACATCCATATTAAATATTCACCTCAATCTTAGTAAACCATTTTATTACTCTGTGTAAACCGTTTACCTTGTAGTTTGTGCCAATACAAACTCCTATGTGATTTCTTGGTTTACTCGGTATACACTGCATTCATCACTCGGTAATTCACCGATGCTCAATATTTATGAATGCTCAGTTGAATTGTGCTCAGTGCTTGGTAATCATCTAGCTTGGTGTGATTACTTAGTCAAGACTGTATTCAGTTGGTCTAGTATTTTGCCTTGTATTCTGTTATGTGTCTATGCTCTGTGTGTTGACCAACTAGCTTGTATTGTCTCCTTTACCAGCTGAATGAATGAATGATACTAATAACAACTCTTAATGCACTTAGGAGTAACAACTGGATGACAAATCTTATACACCATCAACAAGAAATTAATCAATACCATCTATATTATTAAGATTTTATGAATTATTATAACTATCTCTTATATCATCCTCAATTTTCATTTTTATCTAGTCAAAATAAAATTGTTGGTGATATTGAAAAATGAGTTTACAATGTATACTATAAGGGTTTCCCACACACTTTTCCTCATCACACTCTTTAAGCGACATAAAATTTTAATGTAAGAATTATAATATAATTTATTTGTATATATAATTATTATATTAAATAGTTGTAGGGCTCCTGATTTCATTTAACACTTGCTATCACTTGATAAGTACAAGAGATTTTATATCGCAAGTCAAATTATGGTATTGCTATCAGGATTAAACTATGTAGTTTTTTGAGTCAAACTCATTGACCCATATTTCATGAGTAAAGGTTCACAAAAACTCATCTCTCATCTGAATGAATGGAACACTAAGCACTAATTGCATCTAGGTGATGCTCACAAAGGTGAAGCACTGGGACTTCTTGCAAGGTCACCTATCCCAATACTACTCTTGCTCAAGCGCTCTTAACTATGAAGTTTCCTCCATGGTTGAGCACACTCTTCTTGCAACCCCATTCGCAATACCTTCAACAAATGTTGTTCCCTGTGAACCATTCATTAGAAAGCCCCTTGATCTCACCAATTGATAAGTAGGAGATAATTTTGACAAGTCAAATTATGATATTGCTATCAGGATTTAAGTGTGTAGTTTTTTTAGCCAAACTCATTGACCTATGTTTCATGACTCCCAATGCTTCACCTCTATGAGAATCACCTAGATGAAATGACTGCTAAGTGTTTCATTCATTCTTATGAGAGATGGGTTCTTATGAACCACAATTCTGAAACATGGGCCAATGAGTTTGAATAAAAAATACTACACAGTTGAATCCTAATAGAAACATCATAATTTGACTTGTAGAAAGTATCTCCTACTTAGTAATTGGTGAGCTCAAGGGGATTTCTAATGAATGGTTAATAAGGCACAACACTTGCTGAAGGTTTTTCAAGTGGGGTTGCAAGTAAAGTGGGCTTAACCATGGAGGAAACTCTATAGTTAAGCGCACTCAAGTTGGAGTACTATTGGGATGGGTGACCTCCCAGGAAGTCCTAGTGCTTCACCTCTGTGAGCATCACCTAGATGTAATGAGTGCCAAGTGTTTCATTCATTCTCATGATAGATGGGTTCATGTGAACCACTACTCACGAAACATTAGTCAATGAATTTGACTCAAAAACCTACACAGTTGAATACTGATAGCAATATCATAATTTGACTTGCTATGGAAAATGTCGCATACTTATCAATTAGTGAGCTCAAGGGGCTTTCTAATGAATGGTTCATAAGACACAACACTTGTTAAAGATTTTGCAAGTGAGTTTGCAAGCAGAGTGTGCTTAACCATGGAAGAAACTTCATAGTTATGCACGCTTGAGCTAGAGTATTACTAGGATGGGTGACCTCTCGGGATGTCCCAGTGCTTCACCTAGATGTAATGAGTGCTAAGTGCACCATTCATTCTCATGAGACATGGGTTCTTGTGAACCACTACTCATGAAACATGGGTCAAGAGTTTGACTCAAAAAACTACACACATGAATCTTCTTGCAATATCATAGTTTCCTATCATTACTTAACAAAATTTTGTGAATGGAGGTGTTTTATGAGAAAAAACATGTGTGCAAGGAAAATGGCTTTTTTCGTGCTCTAGATATTTTTAGCATTTTTTAATGGCAAAATGACATCTTCTTCCGGCTCACTGTTGCACACAAAAAAGTGTGTGACTACTACTTTATATTATTGTTATCTTCTTATATTATTAGTACTTACCCGTACAAGTACTATTGCAATGAGTTTTATTTTTTTTTGTTAAGTAGTGATTAAAATAATTTGTACGAACCAATCACAATTTATTATTATTTTTTATTTTATAATAAATTTTATATTTTCTATATTATAAATGTAAATTTTTTAAAAATTTAAATTATAAAAATTATTAGTTCCTAGACAAGAATACTTATGCATTCATGCAATTTTTTTATACTATTAGTTGCACCAATAAGCACAATGAATTTAATCTTTTGCACAAAAAGTCTATAGTCTTTATTTATTTCTTATTTTAAATAACCATGCAATAATTAGTTTTTTGAAATCTTATTGGTCTATAGAGCAAATAGTCACTGATGAAAAAACATTTTTTTTCAAATGCCTCTTTTTAATTTGCCCACATCATTGTATCACATCAACTGTCAAATATTATTAATTTCTTCAATTAAATATATACTATTATATATGTCATGATTTTTTACTTTCTTGTAGAGTTTGTGACAAAAATCTAATATGAAATCTCAAATCTCTAAAATATTAATTGTTTTACTTTCAAATATTTATTACTAGTAGACAAGTTTTTTCCACATTATTAGTGCACTAGTAGTGTTAGTTGATTTTATGAGATTTTTTCCTTCCCACCTATTATTTACTCTACACATTTAATGTTTTGTTCCCAAAAACTCAGTGTATGAAGATAAAGAATTAAATTTTTTTTATTGAATGAAGGTAATAAATTATATTTTAAAATTTAATGATAGCATGTGCAATCTAGAAAATTCATCACTTCTATATAGGGTTTTGTCTTCCTTTCAATAAGGCATATCTTTTCTTCCAATCTTGTGGAGAACATTTGTGTAACATAGTATTATTCTTCATTCTTCTCCTAATTTAAATGTGAATAAATATTTTATTCTCATAAATCTGTTATTGAAAATTGTTTTTTCTTCTGTATTTGTAGAATTTTTTTTGAAGATATTTGGAGCTTCTAAGCGTTGCTATTAGTATGACATCTCTATTGTTTTAAATAGGAACAAGTATGTCTAAGTTGTAACTGCATACTTTTACATCTTTTGCATGCTATTGTCGGGCATGTATTCGTATCCTCATTGTGGCAATACATTGGATACTTTTTTTCACTTAGAAGTTTGATTCTCACGTTGTCTTTTAGTCTGGGGTGTTGTCTTTGAATTCTTTGGATTTTTAGCATTATTAACATCCTCGACAACCTATTCTCAACATTGTGATCTCCCTTTCTCATATATTATTGATCTACAACTGATAATTTTTAGTTTTTACAATGAATAAAAATCTCCATATTGTTGCAGTGTCATTCTGAGCCCAACCACTATTTGTCTTCTCTGATTGTTTCTCAAATTTTAGTTGTTTGTATTTTCTAACTTTATATTTGATAATAGATTATTATTTTCATGTTTTCATTATAATATGAAATTAAATAAAGTTCTCATCATGTTAAAAGTCAAGTTAACACTAATTTCACCTTATTTTGTCTTAATATATGACTAATTATAATCTTAATTCACTCTTAATTGATTGATCATACTTAATTTTAAATTATCTTGGGTTTATATTAAACTTAACCTTATTACCATCATGCATGTATGAGAGAAGTTCAAACTTCATATATCTATATTAAAAAACAACTTAGACATATAATTAACCTATGTACAACAACATAACTACTTTCTCCTAATTTACAAATTTGTGTATGCTTACCTTGAATTTGACCATTTTTACTAAATAATTTTCAACAAATTAAATTTAACTTAGGTAGGAACTTTGACGCTTTGAGTCCTTGTTTACTCATTATATGATTGATTTAAATTGATTTGGTTCTTATACATAAATTCTTGAGACATCAAATCATAACAATTTTATTAACAATTTTTAAGGCATTATTCTCGACACTTTTTTAGGGACCGTGATATGGCAATGAGATTTCCGCGAAGATTGAAGCGATTCAATTTTTTCCACCTCCATAAACACAAGTAGAAAATTTAAAAATGTAATTATTTTTTCTTGCCCTCCAAACTTTAAGAGGCCCACATGAGATTAATCCTTGAAACCTAATAAATTGTAGAGGCCATTCCTATAATTTTCATTTATTTGATTAAATTTCAAATTTGTCTAGATATAAATAGTTTAAATTTTCATATTGTTATCTTTTTATAAATAATTTATAAAATAGAATTAAAACTTTATTGTAAGTTAGTATATTGCATTAATCTATGCACAATTATATATGAATTGTTTATCATTTTTTAATTTAATCAGTGAATATCACACTTAATCCTAACACAAATTTAATTTGAAATTAATTGATCTTTGTCCATTCCTCTACCATTTAATTGAAATTTGAATTAGAAAAAGTTGATTGATTCAATGAATAGATGAAATAAAATGCAAGATATATTTTTATCAATTACATTTGTAAAATTGTATAGATGACAAATACTAAAAATGAATAAATGTATCTATTTTATTTTATATATCAAAAATATTTTAGATAATTTTGATTCTCAATAATGTAGATTTTAATATAAGATTGAAAATAAAAAAATTTTAATTAATTTCTTTTATCATTGATTGTCTTAAAGTTCCTCCATTTTCATCATTTGAAAAAACTTACAGTACCCACTTAAAAATGAAGGGTAAAAGAAGAATATTATCGATGGAAGAGTCATTGTAAAATTAGATATCTTCACTACATTAGATATCCAAGTCACTTTTTTCTTTTATATGAAAGTTTTATGATTTTAGTTATTTAATCATTATATTTAAAGAATATAATTTGTAAAAAAAATTATTTATTATTTAGATAAGATTGAGTAGTTTTATAATACAAATTGTAGATTATTTTAAGACTCATTTTATTTTAATGTTTTGTTGGAGGGATAATTGTGAAAGATGAGATTCAACATTCCAAATTTTTATTAAAATGGAAAAAAGGAAAAAATCATTTTTTAATAGAATTTTCAAATAACACTCAAACTTCACAATTTAAAAACATGAAATATTATTGCTTATAAAAAAATATTGAACTGGTCTAGCAACAAATGGCAATAATGGCAGGAGCAGGAGGCAGAGCAAGTTCAAGTGCAGGTGCTCAATCAAGAGGAGTAGGAAGACTAGGAGAAGGAGCAGGAGATCGACCCAATGCCTGGCAAGGTGCCAAAAGTCATAAGGACTCCTAAAAATTTTAGTTTTTAGGTAATCATCATCCTACGCAAAAGTACTTCCCACCCTTTGAAGACAATCTTGCTCGCATTTTCTCTTCAACACCCATTGTGCAGCCAGTATCGATTGTACATAATGATCTCGAGTTTCAAAGTTGTCAATTTCTGGAAAGAAACTCCCATAAAAGTTACTCGAACCCTAGCCATAAAAAGGATACAAAGTCAATCTTTCATGGTAAAGCATTGGTACAACCTACCAAGCCCTTCTTTGTAAACCCGCGATTCCATGATCATCACAAATCTATGTTACCGTCAGGGAAGATGACAGACAATAGGGCTCCCAAACCACAAACCACATCTAGAACAATCACGGGAGTTGTGGACAATATAATGCCCTGGCAAGGAACATCATCATTTGAAATAGGAGAATCCTCGAAACAAATTTTTGAACACCCTCATCATGCATCGCATTTTGAAAAAGGAATTGGGTGGGAAACCAAAAATTTCAAAAATCCACACCTAACGCTAGAGCGGAGGATCAGAGGTGGTGGTCACTCTTTCAAGAACATGAAACCTGGCCTCACTAGTACTCGCCCTCATCACTCGTATCAAAAGCAGCCCATTTTTTATATCTGTGAGGGTACCCCTCCTGGGTCTCTGGTCCAAATCCTTTCCAACCATCCAAAGAGCCAGGAAAAGAATGTTAGATCAAAAAAGGAGAAAGGGGTTTCCCCTCATGATTAAAATTGTGTTAATGGTGGATCAAAAGAAAAGAAAGGAGATAATACTTCCATTATAGGAGCAACTATATCAGATCCACCTAGGGCCCCCTTCAATCCAAAGAAACCAGCTCAAATTTGGCAAACGAAAAAGACCACGGTCTCAGACCTAAAGGAATCCACTAAGTTTGCTTCAAATCAGATGAATATCACACTCCCAAGACATTTGTTGCAACATTCTATTGGCCTCCTTCATCACTCCGCCCTCATAGGTAATTTTACTTTCTCTACACTATCATTTTCTGATATCAAGGAATGGGTGTTTTCTTCTTGGGTAGGTTTAAAAGATATTTTTTATTTAGATGTGGATTCCAAATATTTTGTTGCCATTTTTAATTTGAAAGAGGACAGAGATACAATTCATAAGCAAAAAGGCTGGTTCTATCAAGGGTCAGGACTCTTCACCATGATCTGGATTTCAAATTTCAAGTCACATCCTTTGGATGTTCACTTCTTCCCATTTTGGATTTCATTTCCTCTTTTGCCCCTTGAATACAAAGACCCAGAAATTATTCAAATCCTTGCAAATAAACTGGGTATCTTTCTCAAACATGACCTTATCCCTTTCGATCGTCTGCATTTGGAAGTCAGAGTTTGCCTACTTTTAGATATGCATAAAGATCTTCCAAGTCAAATTACTATCAATTCTCAGTGGGGTTCATGGATTTCGACCATCAGGATTCAGGATGAAGAAACCATGCACAAATTTCAACAAAGACTTGGGCACTTCAATTTTCAATGTCAAGATATGAAGCAAGGAGCAACAAAAGTATGTTCAGATCATAACTCTGATTCTACATTAATTACTCAAAAAGACACTTCAAGATCCCACAATTTAGAAAATGCCCTAACACACTCAAATAACTCAACTGGAGATCTTGAGTTGGTGAACATAACTAATATTTCAAATATAAAATTCTCTCAACTCATGAAAATGGTAATGTACTTCATGCAGAGACTCTCATCTGGGCCAAAGTTATGCTATTTGCCACCAATTAATGAAGTATCTCCATCCGCTTCAACTTTCTCAATTATATTGGTCTTTGATGCCCCAAGGTTGAAATCTCTAAAAAGGGGAATAACATTTACCCCCCTTATCTCAGGGAATTTGTTCAACAAAAATTCAAGTGCAGATTGGAAGGTTCGACAGCTTGGGGATCAGATTATCTCAGAGATAGCATCCAAAATTATATTTGGAATAGCAGAGGAGGAAGGTGTAATCTTGTGTGAGCAGACATCTACCATGATGTTTGATATTGTTCACAAAGTTCCAATACTGGAACAAGAAAGTGTTAGAAATAGGGAATACTGAGAGGGGGGGTGAATCAATATTCTACAAATTTTTACTTTTGCCCAATTATGGATATAGAAAATTAACTTGATGCTTGCAAAACAAAGTAAACTAAATAACATACAAAGCAATAAAGCAAATGAACTCATAACACCATGTTTTTTTTTTAGGAAACCCTTGTTGGCATAATGGTTAGAACTCCCCTCGAGATTCATGACATGGCTTAACCGCCTCCTGTGTCTTCTATAAGTCTAGTGGTTGTATCGGGCATTAATAGGTCGGTCTTTTGGTGCAACGGTAACTACTACTTGTAACAAGTGGTATCAGAGCTTGGTCATAGGTTCGAATCCCCTCAGGTAACGCTGAGGGGGAGATTGTTTGCATAATGGTCAACACTCCCCTCAAGATTCATGACATGGCTTAACCGCCTCCTGTGTCTTTTATAAGTCTAGTTGTTGTATCGGGCATTAACAGGTCAATCTTTTGGTGCAATGGAAACTACTACTTGTAACAACCCTGGCCAAGGGAAAACCCTAGTAGGGATGATACCCACAAGTGATCCACTAATCAAAAGTATCATGTTAAGGATGTTGACCCTATTTGGAGTCTATTACATACATATAGTGTCTCTGTCCCTATTAAAGGACTCTAGGCCTTGTTAGAAGCCTCAACCCTCCTAAGTTGGTATATAAAATAGAATGATTACAAGATGAGTTCACTACCCAAACATGTAATGTAAAATGATATCTATTTACAAAAAAGTAAGGTACTTAACCTTTTACTATTATCGAATAGCTTTCCTATTCTGATTTAGCTTTCTAGCTTCTTCACTTTCATATACAAAGTCTGCTTGCTTTTCTTTTACAACATATATCTTCGCATCATATCATTACAATATCTTATCACTTTGAGCATATCTTTGCATTACATATTTCTTACATTTATACAAGTTATTAAGAATAATAACTTTTCAGTCGGCTTAACAAAGCATAAACTCAAAACTAACTTCTGCTACCCAAGAGTTAACATCTAGGATGTCTTCCCTTATATGGTTAAGTCAGTATTTTGATAAAAAATATAATCCCTTAATTGTTTTACTTGTTTTGTCTTCTTACTCTGCTCAGTTGGCTCTAACTCTATTTCGGTAAATCTGCAATAACTTCTTCCATACATGTCGTACAAACTTGTGCTTCAAGATGTGTCTTTATCATACATAGAATTATCCATGTTCAAGTGTGCATGAACTGAACCTACTTCTATCAACATTGTTGTCCAAAACTATTTCTGGTTAGACTGGAAAATACTACTTATACTTAGACAATTTTACTTGCGCTCCTTCATAAATGCTTTATGTCATAGTGTGATCGTCATACTAATTATATGTTGCCATAATGACAACAACTTGATACATAACTCAGCCAAATTTCCAATAGAAAGCTTCTCCAAATTCCACCTACTCAAGCATGATCTCAGATTTCGAGGAGGCTATTCCATTACAAATAGAGGATTTGGGCAGAGGTACTAGTCAAGGTTCAAAAAGTGGACAAGCTATTCAAACAATTTGTAATCTCCCAACACTAGAACCTTCACAACAAAATGTCAATTTCTGGTTGCAGCAAGACAACCACACAACTTTGGGTCCCCTACCAACTGAGGATGTATTGGGTGTAGAGAACTGTATATATCAGCAGGTGCAAAATATGACTGAGGACCTAGATCATGAACGATTGATTGCTCCTACTGAAGAGATTGAACATAATCCTACACAATATTCCATAGAATCTGAGACCTTTACTCCTATGTGGCTTTTTGATCATCATTAAATTATTTCAATCACTTAATCTCTGTCCCAAATTTGACATATACCTAAGACACCCAAATCGAGAGGTAGAACAAAAGGTTCCAAGACTAAACTTGAAATAGTGGCAGGGATTCAGACTACCTTGGATGACAGGTTTGTTGTTACAAAAAGATTGACAAGGAGAACAAAAGGTTCTCCTTGTCAGCAATGAAGATAAACTCATGGAATGTTAGAGGCATTAATGCCTCTAACAAAAGAAGTAGGATCAAACAAACAATTGATTCTATGAAGGCAGACATTGTCATTCTACAGGAAACCAAACTTTCTCAAGAATCATTTGAAAAGATAGTTTCCAAATGGCCAAAGTGGACTTCTTTGCACTCTCTTGGGGTAGGAGCATCAGGAGGATTGGTTGTCCTTTGGAACCCCTAAACAATTCAGGGGTAGCTCATTCAAAAACATAACAATTGGCAGATGGTGAAGATGTCAAAATTTGATACATCTTTCATCTTGATAAATGTTTATGGTCCCACCTCAAATCAAGATAAGCTTAGAGTTTGGGACAACCTCACTCACATGATTCAGCTTCAAGAATCCCAGAATGTCATCTTAGGGGGTGACTTTAATGCAATTTTGTGCCAAGCAAAGAAAACAAGGGGTATTATTCCACCCATCAAAACCATCCAAGATTTTTCTTATTTTGTGGACAATAATAATCTTATGGATATTCGCCCTACTCAAGGTTCATTTACTTGGACAAATAAGAGAGCTAGATTTGCACAAATAGTTGTTCGTTTGGATAGATTTCTTCTATCACAAGAATGGAACCTCCAAAATTTTCATATAGAATCAGAGATTCTATCTTTGCTAGGATATGACCATTTTCCAATTTCACTTAGTATCATTCAGTCTGAAAATGTTGACAAAGACCAAAATCATTCATCTTTAAAATTTGAAAGGATGTGGCTTCGTCATCCTCATTTTTCTTCTCCTATTAAGGCAATGGTGGATTAGTTTACCCTATGAAAATGGATCTAAGATGCATTAATTTGCCATGAAATTGGAGAACACTAAAGATCTCATCAAAAAAATGGAATCATCATGTCTTTAAGAATGTATTTAAACAAAAAGAGGAGGTTAAATTACAATTGGATGAAGTGTACAACAAGATTATTCAAAATGGCATCAATGAAGATACCTATGTTAAACAAAAAATTCTTCAGCATGAGTGGGAGGAATTGTGTAGTAGACAAGAAGAATATTAGAGGAAAAAATCAAGAGAACTGTGGTTACAAGAAGGTGACAAAAATACAAAATACTTCCATGCTTCAGCTAAACAGAAGAGAGCAACCAAGACAATCTTTAAAATCAAGGATGCAAACACAAGGAATTCCATCACAAATGCACATCAAATTTGTGACGAAGGGGTCAAATTCTTTAAGAATCTACTTGCACCAGTCACATATCCATCACCCTCAGATTCACAAGTGAATGAGATCCTGGAATCTATTCCAAAAATGGTGTCACCTCAAGAGAATGCCATGCTTATGGCCCCCTTTTCTATTCAAGAAATTCCTAAAGTAGTTTTCTCCTTTCCCCTAGATAAAGCTCCG